>JAUIMY010000152.1:0-63615 GCA_033557855.1 Hydrochus callosus | reverse complement strand
GGGCAGCCTTGTCCGAAAATTAACCCGCCTCATCCATAATCATGAGATGGGGGGCCTGGAGAAATTACGTTGTCTTACGAATGTTCATTATGGGCGATCTATCGAATGAGAATTCTTGCAGTAAATAGATATTGTCTTACGGATACCGTACTATTCATTATGGGCGATCTATCGAATGAGAATTCTCGAAATAAATGCAAACAATCCTGCCTGAGAATCTCCTAAAGCAGTTTCAAGCGAAATTTTTTCCCTTCCCACGTTCGTCGAATTACTCTGACTGACAGAAGTTGTTGTAAGGGTCCGAAGGGCTACGAAAACATCAGTTGGTAAGCTCACCTGATTCGGGTTGCCTCGTGGTATTCCGATTGTACCGTGGGGTGTAGGAAGGAAACGGAGCACCCACTATCACCACCGCACACCGAGGAGATTAGATTCGCGAGAAAAGGTTAATTACGAAAAATAATGACGCGACGCGACGCGACGCGACGCGACGGCTGATCATCCATGCGATCTGCTCGAGTTACAACGACTAACTAACTCAAAAACAACGAAAAAACCCCAAACGAAAAAGAACAAAAAAACAAAAAACGTTTCGCTCTCGCGCAGCGGAAACTCGAAGAATGGAAATAACAATTGATTCAAAACTAAACAGTTTTAGTGCCGTGATATCCTACTCATCCTAATAATAAGAGCTTATAATAAGTTGTGAGGGGAATTATTAGGAGGTGGATATCACGGCCTGTAAACTCTAGTCGTTATACAGTGTGTTCCATTCAGAAAACGAAAGATCACGAAATTTCAACAAAATGAAATCTTGTAATTCAAAAATATAACTCGAACGATAGTTTGTTTATATTTGATGAACTTTTGTTTGGAAATATTTCCGATATTCTTTACGGTTTGAGAGAACTATTTAGGTGTTCTTGTATTGTCGATGTATGTAACGTGTGATTAAAAAGTTTCTCCTTCAGAGTAGGCAATGGCAATTCATGTTTTATAAAACAAAACCTCTAATTAGTTGACGTATCCATAAGACAGTAAGTATGTAAGGTATAACAAACGTAATCATAGCCAGGGCCTACTCTGAGGGAGAAACTTTTTAACCAGATGTTATGTAATGCGTTTGTTATTGCGCAGTTAGCAAGAGGGAAGCTGTCGAGATGGAAATGAAAAAGACGCGTAGAATTTCGCCGTGGGCCATGTTGAAGATGTCGTCGGAGAGCGTAATTGTCGGGATCGGATATGATAAATAAAAGAGAACGAGTTGTCATTGTCTGGGACGTTAAATTGGGGACGGAAGTCGTAACGTGTTTTTCTTGTACGGCCGGGCGAGAAGCTCGAACGCGCCAAATATTTTCATACACTCTCCACATGTGCGATGAGGGATTCTCATTCCTTCCTGTGAGTGCCGAACTTCTGCGGGCTGAAAGTTATCAAGGCAATTCGACATGTGTATGGATAAAGGACGGAAAGAATTCGGCTGGCGCGGCGGGTCGAGCGTTTCCTTTCGTTGGGTGGCCTTGACGCTACGCGGCAATTGTTCGCCTGCGAATTTCCCGGCAAGTGGCTAGTCGATCCGAATGTCGGCCGAAATCAATGTCATGGTTGTTGACACGTCGCTTTTCTGATTAAGTTTTCTCCCAACAGTTGACCTGGGGCGGCGTCGGAGTCGGAGTCGGAGTCGGCGTCGGCGTCGGCGGAAATGACATGACATAGTGAACGTCGAAATAGAGATGGCTGTGCGAAATTCATTGAATAGCTATGTAGCGCCTCGGGTCTCCCTCTGTCCGTCGGCGTCGATTCCATTGAACCTACTGAAAGCGTGACCTTGAAGTGTGTTTGATGAGTTTGTATACCCCTGGGCTCCGCCTTTCCCGCGAGTGCGCCGCGTCGCGCCGCGCCGCGCCGCGCCGATCGCAGCTCCCCCATGCCACGCGAATTCCAGCAGGCCGGCATTACGTACATTACGAAGGAATTTCCGAAAAAGTACGCAACGACACTCTTTTTTCGGCCACGCTGCGTTTCTCTCTTGTTTTCTCGGTGACATTTCGTCCGTTGTCACGGCAATTCTGCGATTGTTTGTCGACACAGAGGGGGAGTTTGTGGCGCTCGAAATCGGTTATGCGTTTTTCCCCCACTTCCCGTGTCTACGGTGCGGTTTACTGTGGAGTGACGCAGACGGCGACACCCGAGTCACTCACACACAGACACAGACACAGACACACATAGAGTAGACCGGCATGTAACCGGCATCGGCAAATTCAGCACAGCAGACAGTCGCTGGCGGAGCAAGAGCAGCAGACGTGTTCCGAGTTCTTCCGGCACGTTCGATTCAATTTCTAGTGTCGTACGGACGAGCATAATCGGTGTTAGACGCTCTAGTCTGCCGCGACCCTCCTCTCATTACACTTAAGCATGTATACGAAGTTGCCGGAGCTACAGAAGAAGAGTGGTTTTGTTTTTAACGTGCTTCTCATAGCCTCCTCCGTCTCGTTCGACTTGCAAGCGCCGTGCGTCCGGAAAAAAATCAGGAACTAGGAGACGCCGACCGTCGAAACACTGACAACACTCAGGATCGTTCCCACGTTGGACTATCAAGTGCTTTAATCTCGACATACATACCTCTGGATTTTTACGCCTTCCTTTCTTACATCGCTTTTTCTTCCTACCCGAAGGTAAGTCGACTCGTGTGGCGCGCAGTGCGGCGAACGGGCGTGCATTCCATGCCGGCGCGGCGCGGCGCGGCGAGGCGTCGTCGTGTTGGATTGCCCCCGGAAGGTTACGTGGCGCTGTCGCTTTACAGCTTTTACTATACATATTCATTCACCGGATGGTCGGAAAAAAAAGACGATCGATGATTGTCATTTTTTTCGCGTAACGTTGTGAAATATTGCGGCGCGGCGTGGCGTCCTAGGCGCGGCGCTGCACGACGCGAATGCGTGAAATTGGGAGGGGTTGTTATTCATGAAATCGCATTCGGCATTCGGCATTCAACTGGCGCAATTAGGCGCAAATTGGCTCTGGTCGGGACTTTCCCGTATGCACGCTCTAATGGTACTCCGGCGCCGATCGCTCATATAGCCGTATAGCAGTAGGCAGAGGTGGACCGAAAGGCTCCAATGCGGCACTAATTCAATGCATGCTCGGCTAGTACGAAAGACGATCCTGTTTAAATTATTTTTCCAGTCCAGATTATGGCGGGAAAACTTCGTCGGCGTTGGACAGCGAATTCGATAACGACGTATTTAACACAAATTCCCGATCATTTTACGAATTAACATGTGATGCGTTATTTTTATAAAAATAGAATTATCCACTTTTTTTATTTGTAAATGGCACCGCATCCACCGTAAACACCATATTACTTAGTTTAATTATGCGTAAACACGACCCGATGATTCGGAAAGAAAACTTAACGTTTGCGGTCAACAACTTACTCAATCATCCTAGTGAGAGTGGGCATACTCGTGTTCGACAACAATCTCAATGATTCTAATGAAAACATCGTGTTTGTTGTCGAACACTAAGTCGGGCTATGAATTCAATGACATCCGCGGTACCAGTCCTCCAACTCTGGCCTCTCTTCGAAGCAAATAAATCTTTGTACCGATCTTCCGCCGCGCCGCAAGTCTTCGTTTCGGATACGATCTCGCATCGACAACGCCAGCATCGATCTTTTCATTTTGCGTCGCGTCGCGTCGTCCTATACTTTCTTGCCGATGGACTTGTCAAAGTCAAAATTTCAGCGCCGCATCTCGTGATGGGCGACACGCATCGGTCAAAGACTACGTTTTAGAAATGTCGTGTTTACGCACAATTAAACTAATTTCTATTGTATTTTCAATCATTTAGTATGAAAATCTTTTGAATGTCTACTAAAGCTGCAACCGAACAGCTAATTGATAATCCGTCATTTAATGATAGCAAGGGGAAGAGTTGGTGTATTATGAAAAAAAAAACAACATGTAGGTAGTAGCGTGAGAACGAGTGGTGTAGGTGCACGGGAGGTGTGAGTGTAATAATACACCTGTGGTCGACGCGACGCAGCAATTTGGGATTGCAAGTGTCGCTCGCCTCTGCGCGCCACCTCAGCGTCCAAGTGATATTATTAAACAAGGCGTGCGCGTGAGTCGAGGGGAATGGTCGGAAATAGAACGGCGAAAGTTAGGGGGTTGGTCTGTTAGGCGATTGCTAATCATCGCACGGTCATCCCGAACGTTCCAGAATAGTCGGGAAGAGCGCGCGTTTCCTTGTACGAGAGATAGGTATACCAACACCACGAATCTCAAGCAACGTTACATATGACACCACACCACACCACACAACAATAAATTGGGCGCGACAGCTGCACCATCACTCTGACGGAGCTCTTTTTCTTTATTTGCAGCAGCTGCCGTCTCGGCACGGCGCGGCGGGAGCCTTCTCTACCCCAGCAGGGCAATCTTGTGATATTAGTGATATAAGTTTTCCGTTTCCCCGATTACGGCGTCACGATGCCTATAGTTTTGGACAACGCCGACGATCTGATCGGCAACATAGACATGGACGATTTGTATAATTTGAACATGCTGTCCGACGACACATGGACCAAGTTCGGTTTGGACGGCGAAATCGGCGACGATCTGCTGATCGACACTTTCGGAGACGCGGGCGATCTCTTCGATCCGACCCCTTGGCTCAAAAAGGAGCCGTTCGACGACGGCGACTACGACAACGTCTTCAATCACGACTGCATGTGGACGGGTCACTGCGCGAGTAAAGATCATCCCTCCGAGGAGTTCGTCAAGCCCCTCATTAAGCCGATCGTCCCACCTGTCGTGGAAGCGGCTGCAGCTGCAGCTGCTGCTGCCGCGGCGCCCAAACAATCGCACACCGCTCCGGTGCCGGCAGGACGAAGCTTACTCCTCAAACCCACTCACCAGCAGGTTAAAGCTCCCCAAGCACCTGTCGTTACTAGTCCGGAATCGCCGCCCATGTCCGACGACGAAGACAACAAGAAAACCACCACGTTGCAATTGCTGCACGACGCGATCAAGGAATGCGACATCGAGGAAGACAGCGACCTGTGCGAATATTTCGAGGGAGAGGCCGAAGATTTGCTGGGGGTCGACGAAGAGCAGCATCAGCAGCATCAGCAGCAGCAACAACATCAACCCCAAGCGGCGGCCAAGTACGCGAGGGAAAGCGACCACAGCTACCACAAGGACAAGAACTCCTCGATGCGCCACATGACCAACTTGGGCATCGAGACCCCCTCCGATTCAGGTAAGTCGCTAATTTTGGCGCTGAGCCAGCGACCCGACCCGACCATCGCATCGGTCGGCGTCGCGTCGTATTATACTGTCGCTCGATATTCGGTCCGGTCCTTCCGAGAAGGACGGACTCCGAAGAAGAACAAGTTCTGGCAGCGCCAAAAAAATGCGCCGCTCTGCCGATGCCGGCCGCATACTTTTGCGCATACGATCCAAATTTACCATTAAATTAATGTTTATGCGACAACAATCCAAATTCACAATTGCACTTGCGATTCAAATTTACTGAACCACATTAGATTCAAATTAATTTCACAACGAGAAAATACATTTCCCGAAGCACGAAATTGAGCTGCTTCGACGTCGCGTTGGCCCTATCTATTCGCATCATTATTTTGTCTGCCGTTAGCGTCATTTAGGTACATCAAGCTTAGAAAGTTTAGAAACGACACGACAAAAATGTCATAGCTTACAATACTTTTGAAATGAAAGTTTCGTACGACTCGGATTTCTTTCGAATCGAAGGCACCTAGCGTAAAAGGCTCTCTCGATCCCCGGGCAGGAAGGATGAGCTAACGTTGATGCACGCGTCAGCATTACAACTCCATTCATAATGTGGGAGACAGACGGACGGACGGAGCGGAGCGGAGCGAAGCGCGACCCACAGAGGCCATCCGCACACAATTATCAATCGCTTCCTCCGGTCATTCTCGATCGCTTTTCCGTATTTACGTCTCATGTCTCGCCGGCTCTTTGCCTTTCGTCTCGTCTCGCCTGCCTCTTCCTCTCTACATGAACGATCATCTTTGTTATACCGTACTCTTCAACTCTTGGAAAGATGGACTTCCGTGCAAGGGCATCGTCCCTGCTCGTCATTCCTCCTCCCTCCTCCCTCCTTCGCGCACTAAAGCGCTAAAGCGCTATTTTTGTGTCCGCTTTTTATGCCCTTCCGTGCCGAGAATGTCATCCGTTTCTCGTTGTGTGCGTTGTTTCTGTTCTCATCGTATCCAGTCGGGGCGATGCGATGCGATGCGATGCGGTGGTAATTAGGTTCGGTCGGGCGGTAGACAGCCGCGGCCCCCGCATACCAAAAATCCGTAGGCCCCATTCTTGGAGAGTCATTGGTGCCTGAGTCACATGCTCTCTCACATGCTGGCAACCGACTCGACTCTGCTTCGTCGCTCCGCTAGTGCCCCAAGTTCCTGGAACTCGCCTCACACCTCTCCCCAGCTCTTTTCCTCTCAGACAATCTGCCTTAGCCACGTCTCGCCTTGCATACCAGACACTATTTTACGGTGCCTCTACTGCATACATTTATCTTCGCCAAATTCTACCTCCTCTCTCGCAATTTTAATCCGGTCCTTCTCTTCTCGACCTCTCTTCGTTTTTACACTCTTCAAAAACGAAGTTTTCAAAGAGTATATTGTTATTCTTTTCAAAACGACGCATTGTTTGTGGGAATTTTCCTCCCCATTGTACGATGTTTTAAAAAGAGTAGGTATATTGTATTCGTTTTTCATAAATTTAACACTCTCTTCCTTTTATTCAAATATTCTTTCCTCCTGATTTGACATCCTCTGTTTTCTCGACCTGCTTGACCTGATTCCACCTCAATGTTCACCTGATTTTCCACCTGCACCATTTAAATTCTGTTACATTCTCGCTCTTGTCGATTAGGTAGCTGAAACGACCACAGACCTATGCATACGTATAGGTAAATGCATAAAGATGACGACAGAAAAGAGAACTTTGGAATTAAAACATTATCCGATTCTGTCACCTAACTCCGCTGCGGAATAATATTCAATCCTCTTCAGTCCCGATTTTCACTTCAATCCAACCGTGTAAAAATCTCATCAAATTTTACCAGCACAGTTTAAACTAATATACCTATATACATCATGCAGAACTGGCAGCACATACAATATCAGGACTCGTATAGAACGAATAGACTCTCATTCTCTTGTTCTCGGCTTGAATGAGTAAATTCGCACTCTCTCGCTCCGAATCTACACACTCACAACGGCGCAGCGCAGCGCAGCGGTGATCCGAGTTGTTGTTCCATTCTCTTCGCTCTTTCTAGTACATCACTTTTACTCTCGATTTGCCTCTCTCTCTCTCTCTCTCCGTTTGCCCATCCGAGTATTTCGTCTCGGTCTGTTGTCCAACTACGCAAAAAATGTTGTGTGTTGGCGGGCACTTTGTAGGATAGGGAACCGGCCAAAGTGATTACAGATGAGTAGAGTGGAGGGAGCCGAATGAAATATGCGTGTATGCTTGAAATGTGTATGGCTGTTCCGACTAAAATAGACCTCGGTAAATCTCCCGTTGGTAAATCGGTCGTAAAGTGACATCGATTTGGATGTGCATATTTGCACATAGAGTAGGTACGAACTATTGGCTAATTGCACATATGCCAAAGTTTATAGACTGCGATTATTTTTAAGCAGTGCAGAACAAATACAATTACCCCATTAAAATTTCGTTTTATAGAATACAAAAACGATATTAATTGTTGAGCGAAAGTAAAATTAGTTGAAGAGGATGAAGGAATGGTTGAATAATTAAAATGTATGAATGTATGAACCAAGAATGGGTTAGAGCTAGATGGATGGGGAATCCGTGTGATGTGGGTAGAGATGTTTTCCCGCCAAAAGTGTTTGTCTGCTCGCGCATCCCAAACAGAAGCGGATGAGAGTGCGAGGAAGAGCGAGCGAAAAGGAGTGAGCGAGATGAAAGCGAGCGTCTGCCTCTCTGCGCCACAATCAATTTTTTCTCATTGGATTCGCATAAAGTGCGATGACGTCATCGGTTGGGTGGTGGCTGGTGCGGCGCGGCGCGAAGGCAGATTTCCGGAAACAAGTCGTCTCGCGACGTGTGTTGCGTCATCGCATCGGAAATACTTTCGCTATCGTTGTGCCTAATCTTCCATTCATTACATTGCATTGTCCTCCGTTCCCATACTCGTACTATACTTATACGCGCACTCGTTCATGGTTTCGTACCCTGCTCGTCACACGGTCGACTATTTACTATAATAATCACGTTCCTATTGTTACTAAATGTTTATATTGTCTTCATATGGTTATATATCTTCATATATTTTACCTGATCTTTACTCTTCTTAATCTTTATAAATCATTTAAAACGGATTTTTCAATAAACCCGTCGGTTTCTATCACAGCTGACATTCGAAAATAATAAATTCCCTCAACTTCTGGCGGATCGTTTTCACCAATTTTTTTATTAATACAAATCGCATGATTTTTAAAAATTTATTCGTCAAGTTACAATGTTATGTTTTACCTATACTCACCGTTTCTTAATCCAAACAGTGAAGATTGCGTGCATCATTTTTTTCTTCTCCGAATGCAATTTAATTTTGAAGAATATTGTACATATTTGGCATTTGATACTGTGAGAACATCAAATACACCTGGAATTCTTTTGGATATTCAAAACGACATAAAATCCAATGAGTGTTCCTTTGTTATAGGGAAAATCCAATACTTTGACGGAGTATTCTGAAAAAATACAGAAAAAATTTAAAGCCGAGGAGATGACCATACGCTGAGCTCATATCGAACATTTCCTTGGTTGTATTCCGTCAGTCATCATTGAAATGTAGTTTGAGCATTGCCAACGCAAATTTATTACTCAGAGAACGCACTGCTTTTGATGAATCATCCGTTTATTGAATCGTACAGTTGAAATGGTGAATCAGAGCGAGTGATGCTGTTAGCAAAATTCTAAAATTGTAGAGAAGTAATTTGTATTATGTCCATAAGATAAAGGTGTCGATCAACACAAAATACAATACGTTCTTTTAAGAGTTTAAAATATACTCTCATAAAACTTCGCTTTGAAGTGTATAAAATATACTCTTATAAAACTTCGTTTCGAAGAGTACAATGTACTTTTTTAAAGTCCCTCTCGAAGAGCATAAAAATGCACTATTTACGCTTTTCAAATTACGCTTGGAAGAATAAAAAATATTTGCGGGATTAGAATTAAAATAGAGTCAGAAATAAAATTACAAAATTAGAAACTAATCAGGTAGAAAATCATGAATAATAAAAAACAATTATGTATGAAAGTAAATACGTGAAAAAATGGTATAAAAGTACTGTGTAAATTTAGGTTAGGGGGTGAAAATAGAGATCCGGAAGTGTCGAGGCGTGGTCGACATCCATCCGGAAGAGCATTTCCCTGATGTTTTTTCGGGTGCGTTTGAATCGTCCGATGGCACTTGAACGCGACACAGGAAAACGCTTGTTGCCATCAATGGACTGATGTATATCGGACATGGAACCTGGTTCATTTGGAATTTCAATGTTGTTTGAGTGTGAAATGGCCACATTCCGGTCTGTGTGTGTGTACGTAATTATGATGACGGGACCCCAGACAACGACAGGAAGAAACTTTCCAAAAACGTTCATCACTATAGGTACCTACATTATATTCTAATGGTACGGTATATGACATGAATTGGCCACCATACAAATGCATAGATATCCTGTGGCATAGTAGAATTTGACTGTGGCTTTAAATATGGTCAACATTCCTTATTCATAGTACATCAAATCTTATTGTGGTACTCTTATTAGACAAACTTAGTAGTTTCCCTATGGTGTTAACGCTCACTCAAATTTGACTTGGCATTATGGTATTAATGTTGTACTCGCAGCGTGCAATCGTTGAGTGTTTTACTTATTTGTTCTCACACTGGTGAGCATTTGTGTACCTAGGCGGTTAGAAATCGTTACGTCTCCATACGAGAAACGCACCGTTGCGTTGCCTGGGATAGATAACAAAAATTGGCTTGAAGAGCATACGAAAATTCTTTTTGAAGAGTGTGACGAAGGTTTTTTCGTTTGGCTATCCAATCGACACGTGGATTATCGATCCCAATTACACCACCTAGTATGTTGTCGTGTGATGTGATGGCAATGAAGAGTGTGAATTGGGAGGAAATCAGGCGCCAAGATTGCTACCTAGATAGGTTCCACGAAATAAAAATCTTATCGAAGACGGAGGACTTATTGATTTTATTTATCAGCCAGAATAAACACAATCGTACACGAGCGCCCGTTTTTCGGCTGGTCGAGAGTAATCTCTCTCGCTCTTGGAGTTGTTGCGCAAAAATCGAGTCGACTTGTCGCATTTACATTGTCGATTGTCGTTTTTTCTGACTGTCGCATTTAGATTTCTAACCTTCATCTTCAAATGAAAATTAGTTATTTTTTCTACAAACAATAACTTTAAAATCGGACGAGTTCGCTTTTAGTTTTCTCGTTTGCAAGTTTTTCCTCTACAGACAATAACCGTGTCAGATTTTGCATTTTAAAATGCCAGATTTCGTATACGGGGGTCCAATTAGGACGCGGAAATGTCGCACAGGAATCCGGTCAGACTTGGACGAATGCTAATGTGACCTATCACAACTACTTCTTTATTGGCGATTTGATTAGTTGAGGTCTCTGTCATGCGAGGACAGAACAGGTGTCCCGTCTCAGCTGCGCAGCTTCGAGCCCTACAAGTCAAACCTCAGCACGCACATGTCGCTGCTTCTCCACACCACACATACCTATGCACCTGCTGCATGCCGCCGATAGACGGCTGGACTGCGGATGAGAAAAAAAAAAGGTGGAGCCGGTGGGTAATTGTGGCCTATATGGAGAAGGGTGGGTCTGCAGGCAGGACGTGGTGCGTCGAGAAAATTAATGAAAACAATATGCTTTTTTAAACTGTATCCCAGAAAAGTTGAGCAATAGATGGGACCTAATCCTGAAGATACAAGAGAAAAATGATGCTAGGTGATATAAAATTCATATGAGGTGTTGGACTTTTCAAACTTTTGACGGATGACCCACTTTACCGCGCAAACACGTCGACTATTTTTATTTCGAGTATACACACTTCAAGATTAGGGAGGCCCCTTTTATTTATCAATAAAACACACGTCCACCGCACCTACTTTTTTTATCTCTCACATAATTTTATCGCTCCATCAACGTTTCCTCAAACGGTAGTTTCTAATTGAACCGTTTCACTCCCCATCTCGACGTAAGTTGGTGAAGAGGCCCGTCCTCGACGCTTATCTGGGGATTAGGAGATCATTGCCGCACTTATAGATAAAATAACGTTCGAAAATTCCCCCAAAACCTTCACTTTCCTCCGCACACCAAAAACTTCAACTTCCATAGTGTGTAAAATTTTATGTTTGTTTTTGGAATAGGTACTAGGAACACTAGTCATAGTTGGATGCTTCATAAATTAGTACGTCCATTCGGACGTAGGTACTAATTGATTGTACATAATAATCAATGATGCTTCATAAATTAGTACCTACGTCCATTCGGACGTACAGGTAGGAAGTGTAGAAATAGAAATACATAGTTGTAGGACAGATGGAAAGTTGTATAGGTGTAGCACGCGGATATGCGAATAGGTGTTTTATATTTAAATTGAATATTTTTAAAGCGGCCTCAGCAGAACGCAATATATCCTATAAAAAATGAGACGTGCGACCTTCGCTCGGAAGTCGATGATGGCTTTTTAAAATAATCGTTCCGTTTTTCTTTTCGCGATAACTTACATTTTCAATGTCCCTCCCGCGTTTCCAGTGTTCTACGCCAATATAGTCTGCCTACGTCGTCGACCGTTTCGATGTTCCGTAATTCCGTTTTGCGAGTGTGAATATCGGTACTCGTCGTAAGTATATTTAGGGTTAGTTGCATAAACGCAGATTGCTTTTGATCCGGATTAAATATCACAGATTTGACTGTTCATTACCGTAACAAATGTCATATTTATGTCAATTTATTGCAGGTTTAAATTGAATTCACGTTTATGCAACCGGCCCTTAGAGGAAGAGCATAGGTAAATTAAAACTTCGTTTTGGAAGGGTAACATGAGGCTCTCCCTCAGAGTAGGTCATGACGTATCATTACGTACGTTATAACTTGATTCGTACACATGTCAAGGCCTCATAAATGTACGTCATTTTTGACAGGGAAGAGTATAGGTTATGTTTGTAACCTAATTGTCTAAATAGGTTACAAACTCATCCCTGTCTAAAAATTACGTACCTACATTCATGAGGTTTGGCATGTGCACGCATCAATCCGTGGCGTACGTAATGATGGTCCCGGTCTACTCGGAGGGAAGAAACTTTTTAAACTCACGATAGTTGTCGAATGCGCCGTACGCGCGTTCTTGTGCCGGAAAATTCGCAAACGTCTGCCTGTAGGTCGTGGTGTGGGGCGATTTTGTTCACCCCTGACCCTGTCTGGACTAGACGAAGACGGAAGGAGCAAAAGCGAGAAGAGGGATGAGTTGCGGATTTTAATTCCCGGCTGATCCTTTCCCTTACTTAGGTACATTAATCACGCTCGTTTTTATTCGAGGAATATCTGACAATAATCGTAAAATCTTGGTTTTCTAAACAAACTATTCAAAAGTAAATTTTCACACTCTTTGTAATGAAGTGCCAACAGAGTGTTTACTCATGATTTTTTATTGGATCTGATTTTTTTCTAAGTAAAAAACAATGCATTTCCATATGTAGGTACCTGTTTCTGAATTGCAACAACACCAAGAAATCATGAGTCACATTATTAGTAAGAAAGCATGACTCTCAAGAATTTACGAGTAACTGTCGACTACGTAAGAAAGAGGATTCAAATGAAAATTGACCATAGTTGGGAAAATTGGATTGCGTGTCGGTGTTAGGCGCCAGGTTTCCTGTTGTGAATGCCAAAGAGCGAAAAATGTGCATCGATTTGCATAGCGATGCGCTTCATTTTTCCCCCTTACCGACAAACGTAACAAACTATTATAAGTGGATTTTCCAACGAATAGACAGACAAAACTGTATACCCATAGCAGTTTAGCGAAAAGGATTTAAGAACTGTCCGACTGTTTGTCGTCCGGCGCGACTCTACGTTGTGCGGCGACTTTGCGAGCTTTTCCAACGTTTGAATTATGGCATTGTTATTATGGAATCGAGAGAGTAGGGAAAGAGTGTGGAATTTTCTGCTGTTTTCAATTGCGCCCGAAAAGCGCGACTAAAGCAATAAAACACGTATGCATTCGGCTGGCCGTGCTTCGCACGACTTACTTTTTATTTGACAAACACAAGCACCTAATTCTGCGGGCTCTGTTGTTGCCAAGGCTCTCCTGCTACGGTTTTTTTCGCTTTTCACATTTTCATTCACTCGATTCGCCTTATCAACGTTGGCCCGGGGACCTTCGAGACCGATGCGACGTGCGCCCAAATGCTCACCTGCTCCTATTTGTATGGCATCTGAATCTAATTTTTCGCTGTTACACGGAAATTGTAAAAATACACTTTCCAACTACATATTTATAGCCTACATACATAGGTTCCTACTTGTTTACCCCATAAGTATGAGCCATAACCGCAGATGAAATTGCTTCTAATACTAGAAACTTTTATTCACGGTAGTATTCAAATGGCGAGTCGAATCAAATAGGCAATAAATTGGAATGAATGGTGATGCGAGGGTTTTAGGCTTGAACTATAAATAAAGATGAGCGAGCAGTTGTTCGTTTCCGGGTACGTCTGTCACCTAAGTTCTTGCCATCGCACCATATTATACGACACATAGGTACCTGCTGTTCGTTTCCAAAACATCGAATATGGGTTAGCGTGTTAGGCGGTCCGATCCTTCCACATTGTGTTTCATATTCCTATTATGTATATCTTGGTCTGACTAGGTTTACCTCGTCAATTGATGTTTTTCATATGAAAACTAAGTGAAAAGGATCTACATATTTTATTTATCATTAAATAATTAATGCGTGTTTGTATTCTCATTACTGCATGTAGGTATATTTGAATGCTAAAATGAATCATGATTCTATTTTATATTGTATTATACTCATGAAAATTTTACATGTTATTATACTCTTCAAAACTAGATTTGAAAAGAGTATATTCTATTCTATTTATATTTGGGATGTCTTTGTGCGGATGACACTTTCCATTTATCCCTCTATATCTATCCGAGTTTGTCCGTGCCAATGATGACTGTACGTTCTCGCCTCCGTCCGTTTCTGCGATTGTACGTATGTCTCTGTCTGTTTTGGTGATTGTATGCAAATTCGTTTCTGTATATGATGCGTATGAATCGAAGATTGGGCAGAGTTGCGTAGGAAATTAGCAAAGCAAAAAGGCCATCATCGGGAGCATTACCATTTCGGATGTCGACATTTCTTTTTTCCTTGCATCCCATACCTTGACCCCGCGCCTCGTTAGCATACACCGTCCTCGGGGGAATTACGACATACCGATGCGATTATCGAGTCGGATGCTCCTTGTCCGCTGACCTGTCAAACGGCGGAGCAGGAACGGGCATGGCCCACAGCCGGTGACCAATGTCGTCTTTGCTTTTTCTCTTTTCGGCTTCCTCCTACTCCTCCTCTTCCTCTTCGCGTCCGTCTGTTCTGCGTTTTGGGCGATGATTTGTGCGCAATAAGCGTCGGCCTCGCTTAGGTGATAAAACTCCCATCTAACCGGACCGAATAGATAAGGCAAGGCGCGAGCGAGTACAAAAATCTCATAACCCTCAAGGTCGGACCGCCGCGCCGAGCCGCCAACCATTGGTTGCTAATTTTTCGGGTGTCCTTCTTATTACCGCCATCTCCGGGCCATTGACCATTTTGCGCTCTTCGCTCGCTCAAGCGACGTGCGAAGGCCGACGCGACGATGCTCTCTGACTATGAATTCCGTCTACATACACACACACACACACACACACACGCACACAAGTCAATATAGATAGAACTATTGACAGAAGGAAATTAACCGTAGGTACACCTACAATCATACAATTAATATTAATGTTACGCTTTGCCTCCAACACATCTTATTATACTTTTCATGCTTTTAATTGAACTCGTTCCTCGTCCGATTTATGTAGATCGTTTTTGGCAATTATAATAGTTCCTTCCTCTCCCAAAATCTCCACTCTCACTCTTTCATTGCTATAAGCCGCAGGCGAGTCTACGTGTGAGCGCAATAATGAATGCTTGAATGGGAGGAAATAGGGCCGGCCGTTCTTTCGCCTATAGTCTCTTCACTCGCAATGCACCAGACGGACGGGACGGACGGTCGACAAGTTCCGACCCGCAGAGACTTGTTCAGACGAACCCATTTAACCCAGTATGCCTGGTGTTATGGGCCCGCTTGTGATCTTTTCCATACGAACGATACCCCACTTCAATGAAATTCACACCGAGTCACGGTTATCACCATAGCTTCGACTTTATCTTGTGCCATATAAAACTTTCTTTTCGAATAAATTGAAATTGAAATTAAAAACTGAAATTCAAATATGTACCAATAATAAAAGAATATAAGAATACCTATAGGTATTGTATGTTTACCACATAATCTTCAGAACGAATCACGGACTTGCACAAGTCGGTGGAATCAACTAAGTGTGCCTTTGAACCAGATTGAAAATGATATTTTGTATTTTCCCTGTGTATAAGCAATATGTTGATTGAGTATAATAGTGTACGGTCAGAAACTGCATTGGGGAAGAAAGACTGTACCGCGGGCAGAAAAACTAGAAAATCGCATCGTCGAGTGTGCACGGAGCTTTTGTGAAGGCAACACAATCGTTTCGGGGTAAAACATCTGCCCCGGTTTCTTTTGTTGCGGGACATTGTGAAAAACAGTTGCGCACCCCTAGGAACCTTCGTTTTCGACCATTCCGTCCGCTATTGTGCACCAATTAGATCCCAATTCCCATCCGCGGTAATTGCCATTGCGTGCGAAGGGGAACACATCTCTTTGAACACCTTACAGAGACTTTGAGCGTTAACGGGCGATTTGTAGAATTTCAACGAAATGAGTTGAGAGGTGCGGAAATTCCAAAAAAGTTGTGTTGTACATCTATTGAATGCTAATTGGAATAGCAGCGATTATGACTTCATAAAAGTATGCACATTTTATGTTTAATTGAGTACGTATTGTATTAGATGAGTATGTATGTGAATCAGATGAGTAAGTTAAATGAACATGCGTCGGGTTAATACGTAAGATTAATGAAAATAAAGTACGGCACGGTTGCATAAAAACTTGTCCGAGTTGAACGAACTTATCTCAGAGCACAAGGCCGCTAATGTCGTATTATCCGCAGGTAATTGGTCGGATAAATTATTATCGTTCTAATTTGGGGCGGGGCTTTCTTCAAAAATCGGCTTTAAGCATCATTAATCCTTCTTCCCATTGACTAATAAGTTCATGCCGCGTCATACAGAAATCAAGCATCGACATAAACATTTGACTGTATGTACCAAACGCTACGTCGATTACTGTGAGCAGACACTTTGCCGTAAAGGGAAGTGTGTAAGTAAGGGGAGGTATGTATGTAAATAAGGGAAAGTATGTAAATCGAAGAAATTGCGATTTTTGGAAATCACTTGTGTGACGAGGACAAACAAGATAAATAAAACTTCAAGTGCCCACATAGGCACTTTGAACAGAACGAGGGGTCCGGAGATAAATCGAAGTGCCTATTTGGCGTTGCGCAATGTTTATAAAACTCTAGGGAGATTACACGATTCTCTGATAGGTGGAGTTTAGTGTAATTTTACTTTTCTCGCTTTGTATTCACACGCATACGCGCGCACAGATGAAATGTGTGTGTGTGTGTGTGTGTGTTCCCAAGGCGCCAGATTAGCCCCTACGATAAGGAGTTATCTTGTATCAACAGTTGCACGTTTGTGGTCGGAACACGAAGGTTTCGGATGTTGGGCAAACAGGAACTCAGATTGGTCAAATTGCCTTGCGCCTGGAGGATATGGGAAGAACTTTCTTATCTAACGATTGGCCTATTTGGTTTCTATTTCCTGGGGTCTCCGGACCCGCCGCGTCTTTTCTAAGGGATCTGAGAACTTTGTCCAAGTTCAATATTAACTGTTTCCTCAACGTTTTGTCAAACAAAAATCATTCTAGTTTGGCGATGTTGTGTAGATATTTACCTACTAACGGTATAAATTAATTAATAAAATAATAATAATAAATTAATAAAAAATACTGAAAAGTAGTGCAACACTACTGTAATCTAGAGAGTGGGAATCTAAGGTCACAATACGTTTTTCCCAGCCGTCACCACATTGAACGATAACCGCGTATTCGTTTGGGGGGAAACTGCGTTCGAAAAAAAAAATGTGAAGGATTTTAAAATAACCTTTTCGTGTATACAGCTTGACACTCGGGTTATCGACGGTCCTTAATGAACGAATTCTATGCGTTATCGCCGTTTCTTTTTTCACGCGACGTTTTTCATCCGTCCTCCAGATAAGGAGGATCCTAGCAACTCCGGCAGTGTTGCAACAGTCGTGGCCCCCATTTTCGGTGGAAATGCAGAATATCTGTCGAATCGACGGTTTTCACGACTTTTTCGCATTCCCTGATACACACACAAATTATCCCGCATAGCGAAGCGACCATCCATCATTCCGGGACAGCCGTGCCACATTTCGAACGTGGGAATTCATTTTTATTATACCTACTGTTCAAAACGAAATTTTAAAAGAGTATTCGTCATTGTTCTTATATATATATTTGCATTGCATAAGATGACTGAATGAAATTTTCATTATTCTTTTATGAACTGTTTTAATATACCTACACTTTTTAATGGAATTGTCATCATAGTCTAATGTAAGGTTTTGCAGGAATTTATTGCAAATATTAGAGGTCTCAATTTTGTACTTGGCGCAAAGATCTTGACGAAAGGATAAAAAATGGCACACGTTACCCGGAGAAAAGGCAGAGTCGGCAGAAATATTTCGCCGAGTCGAATGAAAATTCATATTCCACTTCCTTCGATATCTTATCGCCTCTCTGTGTGGAGTCGCTCTCGTGTTATTGGGCCAAATTTCGACTCGTCTCGCTAATCCCTGAATTCTTTATGTTGCGTCATTATCGTGCGAGTGACTTGGTATGTATGTGTGTGTGCGCGTGGATGCGCTGGATAAGCGTTCATCTGCGTTGGCCCGTCTACGACCAATTGAATTTTGGACGAATATGAAGTCACGTGGGGCGTCGCGACGCCGCCACTCCGAGGTCAATTGCCGACGCTATATATTTAGAAATGCGGACAAGAAATTCGTATAGGCTTGCGTGCGCGCGCGTGTGTGTGTGTGTGGGTATGATGCCACGGCATCTCCCACGTCTCTGGCATTGTCCTCCCAACACTTCCTGGTTCGCATTGCCAACTGCCTCTCCTTCAACCCTCTTCCTCGGGGATTCTCTTTCGTTCGGAACGGGCAGTTATTTCATCGGAATTGCGCTCATCTACCTTTCATAATGTATTAACGAATCTACGTACGTACCTACTTATGGGTTCTCTTTCGAAAAAAATATCTTACGTCACTCTCATGGAGTTGTAGAAAGCATCAATCACTTTGCCGTTTTTAATAGTATTAATTCAAATGATTTGTCTACAACATATCTAAGCCGAAATTGTACATATCGCAACCGTTTAAGCAGTATTGAGATTTTAATTGAATTGCAATTAGGACCTGTCGACATTTATTCATTTCTCAGCCCGGAACGAATGAAATGGAAATACAAGTTCGACAAGTTGTAGATAAAGGATCAATGTAGCGACAATGAAAATTTCACTAGTCAAATCTTTACCGTTTGGTCTGCGAGACCGACATTTCGACATAGGAAATCGACATGGGCTGGACCGCCGCGCCGCGCCGCGCCGCGCCGCGCCGCCGTAATCATTTGGGAAACATAAGAACGCAACGCCAACGGGTCAAAGTTTGTCCAATCCATTTGACAGAAAAGAAAATGTTTGGGTATCTCTATGTACTCAAACAACTAGAGGCTCGTTCCTACCGGTCCATCCTCAAGGCCCACCCGAACATCTCAGAGATCTCAGGTAGAACTTTCTCAAAAGCCTAGGCCGCGGTCTCCCCCTGCCGGTAGGTACAAATCCCGCCAAAGGCGACCTCTATCTGGAAATAATTTTCCGCTCATTGTTCGCGCGAGGAGCCCTTTCCAGGAAGGCAAGGTACCTATCGAAAATGGAACAGTTTGCGTTCATTGTTCGCCCGGTTACCTGTGAGCTTTCATTGCAGGTACCTACTCATACCTACATACCCGGTAATTTTACCTGCGAAACGGATTGCCATTTTCTACCTGTATTCCTTTCGTTCGGCAACTCGAAACGTTCACACCACCACGCCGAGGATTTCAATGGGCACAAAAGAAAGTTCAGTCCTGTAAACTGTAAAAGGATACACTGCGGGTACTCCCACCTACCTATGCGTCTCATCCGTACTTATGCGAACTACTATTATTAACGATGGCTTTTTGTACATCGTTTACTGAGCCCCCTTTTTTATCTACGCCGATACATCCCTCGCCTCCTCCACATCTCTCGTCACCTTTACATCTTTTCATTTCATCCACATCTTTACGCCTACTCAGGCAATTCTGCCTCCCTCTCGCCCATCTTCCAGATCTACTACCAATTTCCATTTCCATATCCATATTCTCAAAGACAAACGATCCCCCCGTCTTCCATTCATAGGCGCTGTGAAGTTTCGAAACCGACCCCAATACCTGGCGCATTTTCTGCAAATCATGTACTCGTATTGATACACGTTTTAATTGGCGAAGAGAACCTCCTAGCATCGGAGAATGCCGCTCCAAAACTGGATCCGCCAACTACCTTTCACATTCCTTCGGCGGGTAACGGAATTTCGACTGATAACCCGAACAGAAAATGCCGCTTTTCGGACCGACTCGCTCGGCTCCTCCTTCAATCATCGACCGCTCTCGATGTGAATTATTCCCCAACAATGGTCGTCTGCAATTCTACGTTTTTCCCAATCGAATTTCCAATGGTCATTTGCGACGACCGATTTTGCACAATCAAATTTCAATTCTCACTTGCGACTTCAAAAGCCAATTTCTCGAATACCAACGGACGATCTAAAATTATGAGCTCCCTCCATGCACACACTATACGTGACGCTTCAAAATGATTGCGCGTGTTATTTTTGGGCCAAATTACTCACACTCTGCCACACAGTCAATGAAGGAACGAATGTAGGTGTGTCGCACGAACTCGTAGCCGCGAACTTGACCCTCTTTATTGATTTTCGCCCGCTCTTCCCGCCCTTCAATCCCAACACCAATCCTCACAGCATTTAGATTTAAATGGAGGTGTGTAGATGTAAAATGGCTTTAGATTCGGGAATGAATTTATCATTCTCTTTACTGCGTGGATTTTTCAAAATTGCATTGTTCTGCCATTTAATATGTCTGTACATTAAGGGATTAATAAGTTTCACAACGGCAAAGCTCACGTACAAGACTGACTTCGGGATACCCTCGAGAATTTCACACGGTTTAGAATAGATGCGATTACAATATACCTACACATAAGTGCAATGTTACAAATTCAACTGGCACTCTCGCATTCGAGATAACCTCTGCGATGTTTAGACAAGCGAACTGGGAATCGTACAAATTCAGTTCGCGATAAAATTTATGCTGCGGAAGCATTTCCAAGCTGATACGAAAATGCACATGCAACTGTCTATCTTCGGGTTTCATTACCAACGTCCCGTCTCTCGGGGTCACTGTCAACTCTTACCGAGATCAACGCTCCATCGAAAAGCGGAAATTTTTTTGCATTCAAACCGCAATTTAAAAATTACATACATTCCATTGAAAACTTTGTATTCAGCGATCTGGTAAGGATACCAAAGACTACCCAACATATTACGGTTAATTGCTTAAATAGATTACAGTGCTTCGGTAGTGGTAGTAGTGTTGGGCAAATGGTCTGTCCGAACGTACCAGAAACAATTAGCTACCGTGTGCAGTTAATGTGCCAAAAATGATAACCGGCGCGCATAAAATTTTTATCTACAACGTTGCGTGTCGGTTCCGTACAACTACTACGCTCGTGTGCTTATCAACGCCCAAGGCCAGTCCACTGAATACTGAAAAGCGGACACGAATTTACGAATTTCCGAATTTACGCTTCAACTCGATCAATCGCATTGCAGGGAAGAGTGGGCGACCACTGCCCCTGACAAATCAAGCCAACGCTATAGCAGTAGACAGGAATTTTCATCAAATATACTATGCACAATTTGAATTGTTTAGTTCCAATTTGAAATTGTTTATTCCCAATTTGGCACTGTTTACTCCCAATATGACATTGTTTAGTCCTGATTTTGAATTGTTCATTCTCATTTTAAGGTTGTTTAGTCCCTATTTGAAGTTGAAAAGTCATAGAAAGTCGAAAGGCCAAACGAGTAAAAAAGTTGTCCGAAGTCAATGCCCCTTGAAATTTCGAATGTCAAATTTCGCAACTTAAAATTGAAAAGCCAAAAATAAACTTCGAATTGAAAAGCCAAAAATGAAAAAAAAAACAGTCCCCGCCGTTCGAAATTCTGTGCTATGGGGAACTGTACTTTTTGGCTAATAGCTATGGGGGAAACGATTTGCGATGGCGATGATGTAAATTGGCCTAGATTTACGTAAATGTCACCCTGCCCCGTGACCAGAATTGGTGTGTGATAAAACGAATGACGTATTAGGTGATTGCGGCGCACACGCTGGCGCTGGCGCTGGCGCTGTCCTGTCCTGCCCGGTGTGGGTTATCGCAAAAATGCACAACATTTGTGCGAAAAGAAGGTTAAAATTGGCGGTCTTTGGCGCTCAGCACTACTTATCTAATTAATTGGCTTTATCGGAACGTCTCGCGAAAATGTGTCAACTGACACAATTACACATGCATTGCAATAATTAGATACGCTCGGCGCGGCGCGGCGTATTAACCGCTTTGAGGCGGTTTTTGCGACATAAAAATTTCGTAAAAAATCGTTATACATACATATTTTTGATTGTTGAGAAAACATTCACTTAATTACTTTTCGTTCAATGAACATCATCATAAAATTATAACGTAATGGTGAATAGAATTGATTTTTCTAATCGAATAGCTGATGTGTGTAAAAAAAAATGGTAAAGGGCATAAATGACTTGCTTGTAATATATTTTAGTAAAGGGCACGTTGCCAATAAGAGTGGGCGTTTTCGCGCTGTAAAACTACGTTTCGCGAGGAATTTCCGCGTCCCATTCGAAAAAGGGAACGCACTACGTATTAGCGATTACGTAAGATTCCTGAGGCCGGGTCGGGCCGGGCCCGGTGCGGTGCGGTGCGGTGCGGTGGCCGACGATGGCCGTAACAATTTCCTCCGCATACGTCTGGCATGTAATGCGGAGCGTACAAGTCTGGCGTATACTAATCGTTTAGTGACCTTCCCGCTGACAATTTATTCGTCTACGTATATTCACACATCCACATTAAATGCAAATTCGCGGAACGAAATCGGCCGCTCTAGGTCGACTTTTCCATAAAAATTCGCCATTCAATATTCAAAGGTGGACATTTGCATTCCCGCGGGAGAGATTTCTCTTCGGAAATTCAACAGTGAGACACACACACACACACACTTGAGGCATTTACATTCTAATTGGTTTACCTATCTGTATAACGTAATGCGTTATGTTATTTCACGACACGTTACCTACATTGCCATGTTACGTCCGGTCGGGCTACATGTTACGTTGATTATGTTACAATGAGTCACAATCTTCGATTGAATCTAGTTACGATGCGTCAAGTTACGTTACGTCAAGTTACGTCACGGCAAGCTATGTTGCGTCAAGTTACATTATGTCAAGTTACGTTGTGTCAAGTTACATCGCGCATTATTATGTCGCAGTATAAACAAATTAGCTTATTGGATTTGTCAAAAGCAAAAATATAAATTAGTTTATGCACGGTAGCGCTAGATTACGTAGCAATAGTCATACTACCCTATTATCTGTGATCAAATTTGCGTGTTGTCGTGTCAGAGTGCGAGAAGGCAAATTCAAAATAAATAGAAATTTGATGAGCGAAGGAAATCCATTCAAGATCACTGTACACCAACGTCCGTTACAGTTTTCCATGACACGAACGAATGGTGGAATGGCAGGCGGTGTGTGCTTAGAAAAAAAAGGAAAAAGAGTGTAATGCGAACGCGAAAGCCGTGGCTTACTTATTTCCCTCGCGCCGCAAAAATCGCAACGTGTCGCCCTTTTTTGCTTGGCATTTATGAGTTTGAATGTCATTGGTTCAGCATTCCTGCCATCTCATTTTTCCGTCTGTTCGCGCTACTCAAACGGTTCACTATTATCGACAGTTGCGTCGAGTCGGATGCGAACTCGAACGAGAGGAAATCGAAAGACGTCTCTTTTATTTTTTCACGTGCGTCGCGAAAGAGAAAGTGTAAAATGCGTCGTTGGCAGAGGGGCACGGCGACAACCGACCTTCCCGAAATGTTTCCGCGGTCGTATAACTCCCGCGCTCGAAACTCGAAATAGGTGGGACATTTTTCTTGGGCCGAAGGACGATTTGCCTCTTATAGCGACGCGATTGCTTTTTTTTTTTATCGTTTTCGCCGTTGAATTGTGTCGCAGTTGTCTTCGACTGCTCGGGACTTCAGCCCTCGGTTACTCTTGAACTGATAAACGCAATAGAAATTTTACGACGCACGTATCTCGTTGACAACACTAACCCAGCATTTCAGAGCAATGTCCGTATGAGAAATATTGCACGAACATTATAAGTACAATAGTTGAGTAAAAAAATATTACATACTCCATTCAAAAATTCGTTTTGAAGAGTATAACAATCAAAGATGCAATTTTATCAATGATGTATAAATTCTCCGAGTATCATTGGAGCTTTGCATGAAGTTAGGAAATTCGAATCGATCTCCGCAATTTCTATGCGTGTACTCCACATGGAAGTAGAAATCTGCGATTTCTATTTGGGTAATTTATGTCCTCGTCAAAAGCTGACGACCTCATCTAATCGGCCATTCGATTAAATTGATCTTCAATTTACGATATGGGTATTTCGAGTGTGTTACGGTGTTAAGTCGAGAGGTGATTAAAATTAAATACACTTTTACTCGAACGAACGAACGTCCAATAAACGTCGCGTCGGAACGTCCTCTTTCATAAACGTATTAACTGTCTGAAAAAAAAAGCAAAACGGTCATAAAACGAATTACTCTATTACCGTACGCGTGCATGGGAGTAACGGTTCTATTTTACATCCGCTCTAAACCCCTGATACCATGGGAAAAGTTCATTTTTCCATTCAATTATTACACTATTCAAGTCGAAGTTTTAAAGTTTTTTTTTCAAATGAATAACAAAAATTTTGTTTTAAGGTGGCGGTCTAGCCAATGTTAATTTCCTATGTCGAAACGTCACAGACCAAACCAGGGAGGGACCAAACGGTCTAGATTTCACGAGTGAAATTTTTATTGTCACTACATTGATCCTTTATCTACAACATATCGAACTTGTATTTCCATTTCGTTTGTATCCGGACAAGTGCATAAAGTGTTCGGCCGGAATCATCGAGCAAGTCGACGGACACAAACGTGCATTAAGGGCGGCCTAAATTGAACGCATTATTGTACTTTTTTCTAGTTTCAAAAGAAATGATGAATCGAAATAAAATAGAAATAAATGAGGTGTTGGAAGAAAAACTAAATGTTTGATTTTGTGTTGCAGAAGAAGAAGAGATCGATGTCGTATCGGTGGGAGAGAAGCACAGCAGCCGCATCGAGTGCTCCCTGCCCAACAACCCCACCACCCAGGACAGGCGACACCTGCAACGCACCATGGCAACGGCCATCAACAATAAAAAATTGCAACCAATCATAAAGACGACGATGGTGCCGTTGAGGAAGAGCGCGGAGGCTTTGCCCGCGAAACGGAGACCGGCCGATTCGAGAGGGATAAAGAGGGCGCGCCATCAGCAGCGCAACTTCTCCTCGGCCTCCGCTTCCCCTTACAAGAAACGTATGTCGTACGGAAACAGCAGCGACAGCGAACCGGAGCCGTCGGAAAAGCGAAGTCTGCACAACAACATGGAACGTCAGCGGAGGATAGACCTGCGCAACGCTTTCGAGGACCTGCGACTTTTGGTGCCGGAGGTTGCGAAGAAGGAGAGAGCCGCGAAAGTGGTGATACTGCGGGAAGCCGCGATGTACTGCGATCACCTAAGCGACGTTTCCGACCTGATGTCCCGACAAGTGGACGAGCTGCGGAAACAGCAGGAGAGGCTCCGCGGTAGAGTGTCTCAGTTGCGGAGGACTCTCGCCTCAAAACACCGATAGATTAATGACATCCCATCCGTTTGATGATTCATGATTCCCGTAATTCATTCAAATTACTTTGCTCGATTACTTACGGTCGTGAGCTCACATTTTATTTTTGTTTCGAGAATAATAACATAACTGTGATTTTAACTGTTTTTAGGAGTAGACGTTTATTTTTCACCTGTACATAGTTTTGTTTTTCTTTCGTGTTACGTATTTTTCATGTTGATATTGCTTTCCTCTGCGCCCGAACGGTGCGGGAGCCCGGGATCCCCCCCCCCCCACCCCCACACACACACCCAACCAACACAACCGACGGACATCGGCAACTTTTCGTAGATCACGGTAGTTACCTGCGTCCTTCCGTCGATTCAATTGTCACGTGGACGTCTTTCAGTAGATTGTTATTTTTTAAATGGGAGGAAAACGTCCATCCAGCTTATCCTTAGGCCTTAAGTAATTGAATTTTTTTTTCGCAAAATGAAAACTAATCCCTGTTGGTTTTGAAATTTTATAGAGGCGGAAGCATTCGTTGTTGTACAAAAAGTTTCGCGATATAAACGCCATTATCGATTGATATTTAATTAGGACGCGACAAAATTTAATTTGTTTACTATGTAAGCGCAATCGTGTGTAGCGTCTCTGCACAAAACCCCCGCCCCCGAAATTACTTTGTTATTCGTGAAGGTTGTTTTTCCTTTTTTCAACACCCCCTCCGCCCCCCAAAAAAAAAACTCATTACGCAAAATAATTGTACAAAAATTGAGTTTTTTTTTCAAACTTAGACCGTAGCCTAGTGGTAGTGTTTTTTTGCTTTTTTTCATGTTGTCTTCCTGCTAGCGATCCTAGCGTTACAATGTAATTATAAAATATATTTTAAAATGTCGTGAGATGAAGAGAATTGTTGTGTTCATATTGATTTTTACAGTATTTTATACTTTTTGATAAAAATAAGCGATAAAAAATCAGAAAAAAACGAAATAGAAATAGTTTTTTATATACAGAGAAAAGAGAGAGTTTAAAATTGCGAATTCAGATTATGTTTCCCGTAGCCTACCCCCCCAACCCCTCCCACACGCTACGTACCTGTGATGAGAACCTCGCGCTGTTGACCAAATACTTGAAATAGAATCTGCGTAAACGTCCAATGATTGCTTACATTAGCGGAAAACAGATGAACTTCGGGCATTCCGGTCCGTCGGAATGTCCTTGCAAAAGAAAACAGGGCAATTCTCTTAAACTTCATCGACCACCGAATTGAATACAACGGCGCCGCAAGGTGCCGCGGCCCAATTTTTTTAAAAATTCGTATGTAATTATTGTTTTGTTGTACTTATTACCTATTATTATGTTTTTAATAAGTTGATTTATGTTTTCAATTTAGTAAAATGTACATACGTTATTTTTGGTTTTTAGTTCCTGAACATATATTATTAATAAAATGTTGAACGCTTAACTCTTCTTTTTTTATTTCCCCTCATCGCTCTCTTCGACCAACCCTTTAATTCCAATCTCTATTACAATACGTTCCGTCAACACTTGCGTTTCAACCTCGACGTCGCCCTCTTATGCCGATTGGACTTGCGGTGGATCGACCATTGGAATTCTCCGACGAAAATTCGATCGCACACCTCACAATGGAACGTTTTTCCTTCGTCATCCCTCGCGTGCCCCTTTTCACTTTGACACTCTAATTTCGCTTGTTTTATCTCTTTTCCAGATATGTAATTTCCGACAATCTCGAACGCCGGTTGGGTCACGTTCTCCTCCCATTTTGCGACGTCATCTGTTCGCAGACCGTAAACGGGCGGCACCTGAACAAAATTTCACCATCCTTATTATTATTAATCCCATTATTAATCCTAATTATGAATCCTATTTATCCAAATAGTAATCCTAATTATTATTCTATTAAATTTTCATATTGAAATTGCTTAATTAATTTTCATCTTGAAATATTCAAACGTATACGGTATAGTCACTTACCATACATAGCAAATTCGTCTCTCAAAACGCACAACTTTCAAATATTTTCGCATGTGAGTAAAAAAATCATAGGTACTAACCATACGATCACTGTACCCTAGGAAACGATTGGTCACCCAACGGCACTGCTTCCTAGCGTATCTTCTGGTAACCATTTTCAATTTGCCCACCCCTTCATCGAGTTTCTTCTGTCTCTCCCCGTCCGATTCCTCACCGATCAAATAATCGTGGAACTCTTTTAGCCCGATCGATTGAAAAACTCCTTTTGTATAATTCGGTTTCCTGCATAACAGGGTATTTTAAAACCTAAACAGTCTTTTCAGTCCAGAATAAAAATAGAGAAATCATTCATCCATTTCAGAATGAAGCAATTTTTTAATTCTGGGATGAAAACTTTGAGGGGGAAACAAGATTTTCATTCGAGAATGAAAACATTGAGCTAGGAATTTCAAGAACGTTGGGTCGAAACAGAAAACAATCCACTGGCAACACTCACTCATCAGCAGTCATGATCTTTTTGTAATCCGTATGGAACCGCTTCAATTCGTCCAGGAGACCTTGCTTCAGCATTTCATCGACCCTCGCGTTCAGACGGTCATCGAGAATTTTCTGGTCGCATTGCAACCACAGGATGAGAGATTTAGGATACCTCAGAGGTCCACCTAAATACGAACCTCCGTCCGATTGTTGCTGTTCCGTTATTATTTCGCTATGTTTGCGGCCTTTTTGCCTGTGCACCTCTAAGGACCTATCATTATTTCTTGAATTTTTTCGTTTACAAATTCGAAATTATTTCTATAATATGATTACCTAAAAGCATTCTAAATTCCCAATACCTCAATATTTTTCTCTTATTATTCGGATGTAAACGTTCTGCCATCTCGGGATCGATCAACTTCAGTCTTTTGTGCAATTCGGCACTCGGCAATTGCTCTTCGTTGTTCGGAGCAACTCCCGGTTCGAATTCTCGATCTTTTCCCTCATTTTCCACTAATATTTTCCACAGCAGTGATTCGATATAGTAATTGGTACCGCCCACTACAATGGGCAGTTTATTTTTGGACAACAAATTATCGATCTGATAATTGAGGAAAATGGTATTGCTTTTTTCCGTATATTTTGCATTTCCGAATATATAGTTACTTCCTATCCTCCATTGCATAATTTATTGATACGGTATAGCTTTTATGTGCATATTTCTTTTCAGTCTCAAAAAATAGTCAATATTATTTAAAATATATTCTTAGTTATTATCAAATTTAATTTTTGTTCCGATTAATAGAAATATTTCTATATCCATTCTGATTAGCAGAAAGAGAGTTCGACTTTCATTCTAACAGGAAAGTAATTCTAATACCAATGAGCAGAAATATATTTTTACTCCAACTAGCAGGAAAATATTTCCAAAAGATGGCAAATTTAAAATATGTACTAGGTATTTGAATTGTCCAAGCGTTTTTGAAACAGAACAATATTTTGTAAGATATTTCTGGTGTTCCAGACTTTTTGCCCACCCTGTATAGCATATTAGTGATTGAAGATCATTCTAAATTTTCACGAGTTTTATAAATAATACAAAACTCATTGAAATTTATAAAACAATACACTATTGAAACTTCGTTTTGAAGAGTATAATAACAATAAAGGATACAATAGAGACAGCTCTATTCCTGTATTCCAAGACCGTAAATGTCTCATGCGGATCTAAAATATCAATCATATGATGAGGAGCTTGCTTTCTCTCCTCTAATGTTGCTTTAGCCGTTACGACATCTAGACCCCGATAAATCTGTCAATTTAATGAATAGAATTAATTCTTGGAAATTTAAACAACTCAATTAAATTGTGCATACTTGAACTTATTTGAAAAAATACCTACTCAACATCAGTAAGTTATGCATTGCAAAGTTTTAAATAAAAAAATATGAGTGACATCAGAGACTACTGTATTTTTCTAGTCTTTGGTGACGTGAAATAAAGACCTGCATCGAATCAGCGCCGATTATTTCTCCACCGAATTTCTTCGCCAAATCAATGGACAAACGAGTCTTCCCGGAGCCTGTCGCTCCTAGTATTATGATCAAAGGGAGCCTGGTACTCATTTCTTCCCGACTTCTCTTCATCATTATTTACGAGAACATCCGAATTTCGTTTTATTCAATCGGAAGATCGGGGATTTGTTTTTCAAATCGAACATGCCTTGCAGTCAGCAATTTCCTAACCTCAAACGTCAAATGTCAAATTTGACGCAGTTTCCTAACCTCAAACGTCAACTGTCAAATTTGAAAGTTCCCTAACGTCAACTGTCAAATTTGACAGTTCCCTAACCTCAAACGTCCCAACTGTCAAATTTGACAGTTTCCTAACCTCAAACGTCCCAACTGTCAAATTTGGCATTGAGGTCAGCAAATTGTGGTCGGTTCACAATTGTGAACTGTTCACGGACTCTATAAATTCGTCAAATGTCAAACTTCACCTGTCAAAATTTAACGTCAATTCCACAGACATAACTTATATAAGTCCATAGAGTGAGTAATCAAGTACTGAGTACATGTGAGTGAGCAATTTATTACTAGATCTATGACTCATTCATTGTTACCAACATCACCGCGCAGAATTTTACCATCTAACTGTCAAATTTTCCATTTTGCGTCTGTCAAGTTGATAAACAATCGTGGTCGAGTACGATTTTAGCGTGGTGGTGGTGGCGGCGTTCCAGTGGGAAATAAATTAGTGTACTTTTTTTCTAAATTGGGTATGCTCTAAATTGATAGGGATTCGAGGTAATTTGGTACTCCGCATAGAAATAATTAAAATAAGGAAGATGGGTCGTCGTTCGATAAATACCACCAAGAGTGGTAAATACATGAATCCTACGGATCAGGCCCGTAAGTATATTTCTCATGACATCAATGAAAATACTGACATACCAAAATACTTATGGCATTATTAAAAATACATATTGAGAAACAATACCGTATACGGTTTTAAAATTTGTATAGTAAAGTATAGTCTCGCTAATCCGGCACATGTGGGACTAACCGGGGCATTGTCGGATTATCGAGTTTGCCGGATCATCGTATGGCCAGATTAGCGAGACTGTAATGTATAATAATAGGAATAGATCCAATAAAGACTAAAAATGATGTAAATGCAAAGGTAAGGAAGCGAGGAAGCAAGAACTGAAGAAGAACAAGAAACAGAGGCAGATGGTTAGGGCCGCTGTATTAAAGGGCAAAGATCCGCTACAGCTTTTGGAAGAAATGGAGAAGATTGATCAGATGGGTAAAATTTTATATTCTGTGTATTAGTTGAATTGAGGATTCTTTATTTATATACAGGATCGAGCGAAAGTATTACGATAGAAATTTACTATGGACATGATAGTTTTTGGAAATAGTCAAATTGAGTCCATAAATCTGGACCTAAGAGTCAGAGGGTATTGATTGCTGATTGTTATATCGGTAATATTAACTTAAATGTTTTCCCACTGGATGAATTAATTTCACAGAATTTAATGTAAGTCAGCCGTCTCCGCTCAACGAAAAAGTTTTGAAAGACAAACGGAAGAAGTTACGGGATACCATCGATCGTGTCCTCAGTATGTATGTAAGTAATGTTCACAAAATCTTCAGACATTTAATTTAAAGACTATTAGTTAAATATGTTTCGAAGAAAACATTGTTTTGTTGAGATGATAACTATGTAAGCATTATTGATGGATTTCGCTCGTTTGCATTTTATGTCGTTTCTGTTTATGAACCAAATTTTTTTTTTTTTGCAATCTATAGGTGTAGATCAGTACTGGTGTAGGCCATTAATAATATGTATTAACCATTGAACTGTTTTCTGAAAGTTATAATTTCTGACAATCCTATTGAAAAGTACTAATATTGAGACGACATGTGTTTTAATAGTCTATTTGGTATGGAAAGAATTAAAATATCGAAGGAGAATGACGATCTTATAGAACTGCTGAAAAACATTTGAATATTTACGAATTCCAAATTAAATAATGTTCGTTAATTTTTGTGTCATTATAAATTGAATGTTGTGCAGTATAAGGACGATCCGGAGAAATGGACGGAATTGAAGAAACGGCAAGCCGAATACGAACACAAGAGGAACCAGTTAGTCGCGTTCTTCGAGTCTGTGAAAAGCGCTCAGCAAGTGCAGGTGGAAGAAATTCCGTTGCCTTCGATGCCGCAGCAAGCGCCGCAAGCCATGTCCCTGCAAATTCCGTTACCGACGGAAACGAAAAAGCCGGAACATACCATTTACTCCATCGCTACGGCTCTCAAACTGCAAGCTTTGGTACGTTTAGTTGAAGACGCGTATTTGATTCTCGCACAGATCTAATGTACGTAGGTGGTTAAGGAGAAAAATGAATTGCGTTTGTAGGGGCAATCGATAAGGGAACCACCCGGTTGTCCGCCCGGACCTCCGCCTGACATCAACGCAGATGGGGAATTAATTCCGTTTGGAAGTGAATCGGAACCTCGAGCCGCTGAACCGACGGAAGTGGTCGAAGAAGAGGTCGCTACGGTCAAACCGACGTCGCTCCAACAGAAAATGGTCGCGTTGTCCGGACAGAACGTGGACGAATTCATGAAGGAAATGGAAGTGGTGCAGAAGAAGATGGAAATGGATAAGAACGAGGACGTCCTAAACAGATTAACGGCCACCGCTCAAATCGATACTCCGGCTCCGCCGGGGCTCGAGCCGACGACCCTGAAGCTGCCTTCGTTACCGCAAAATATTTCGATATCGGGACCACCGCCGCCGTTAATATTCCCGGGGGGGATGCGCGTACCTCCCGGGCCTCCTCCCGGCAGACCGTTGATGCCGCCCGGTCCACCTCCCGGATTGCCGCCTAGGTTGCCGCAGATACGGATGCAAACGGCTCCGCCGCGGATAATCCGTTTGCCCGGACCTCCGGTCATGCAGCCCAATTTGCCGTTGGGAACTCCCAACGTTCTCTCCGCGGCTCCGCAACTGATCAACCGGAACGAGCCGGCCAAACAGTCGGCGACCATATCGGCCAAACCGCAGATCAGGAATTTGAGCGCGGACGTGACGCGGTTCGTTCCGTCCACTTTACGGGTGAAACGGGAGGACAAGAAGACGAAACCGAACAGAGCGGCTCTGGTGCACGAATTAAAGCAGAAGGAGTACAACACCGTTCAGAGCATGCAACCGACCAAAGACGACGCTTACATGCAGTTCATGAAAGAGATGCAAGGATTGTTGTAATTTTATTCGGGAGTCGAGAGTTTGTACATATTTACATTATTTAGTGAATAAGTCAGCGAGTGTTTCTTTGTTCTTCTGACGGGGGGGCTCCTTTAAATGCAGCGATACGAGAGAAGGGGGTAGAGAGAGAGAGAGACGAGAGAGAACGGTTGGAAAAATTGTAAAAATGTTTCGAGCGAACTCGAAATAGAATGAGTTGAGTATTTTAAGATGCCTTTTATTTTTCCTTCCTTCTGTAATAAATATGGACTAGGTGAAGTGATGAACGGATGAGCTTGCGACGCGTTCGGACTACCTAGCCGAGAAGATGTTTATGGAGTTGGTGTTTGTCCGTTTTCGGATTAGACGGGCCGAAACTGCAACAACTTCCGTTAGATTTCCCTCCTACTACCGTGTGAAATTAGTGTACATTTTTAAAATATTCTCGTACAAAATAAACTTTATTTCGTGTAAGAATAAATCTACTCTTTCACACGGGGAAAAACAACTTACTCGAACTGTCTTGAGGAGTGAGCGGTTTTTCTATGACCTTTTCTAAAACCTGAATCCACTGGTCCCGATCGATTTCGGAAGAAGCGGACAAATTGTAAACCCTCTCCGGCGTCGCCATGGTGAAACTGAATCCTTGATCTTTAACCCCAGCGGACACTCCGATCCGCACGCTGTACCCGTCCAGAGCGTGTCCTATGAATATTTCGCCCTTGGGATGAGCGTCGAGCGGCTCATCGTGATACATCAACTTCCTGTTGTCCAGGGTGAACCATCGTTTTTTAAAGCCGTCGCTCAACCTCGGTCCCGTCTTCCAAAGCCATCCCTCTTTGGCAAAGTCTTCCGTCAAATACCCGACCAAATCCTCCTCGTTCGCCGACGGATAGGCGACCTGAAGTCGGTTCAACTTGGCGCATCTTATCGCCATATACCAGTTGGTTATCACCTCGGGATCGTCGTGGTAGAGGTAGATGTGGCGCGTCGTGCCGTCCTTCAGGAACGATATCTGGAGGGAAGTGGGATAGTCCGTCTTTTCCGGCGCGAAAACGACATTCAGCTCGGATATTCTGAGGACGGCCTTGGGCTCTTTGTTCTCCCGTACGAAATACTTGAGCGTGTCGTCCGCCTCCAAGAGTATGAACTTCCTCGGATGGTAACGGCTGTCCTCTTTGCCTCGTTTCATCAAAAAACCCTGCATGTAGCCGCTCGTGTAGCTCTGTCGCTCGGGGTAACAGAACTCTTCTCTTTGGTACTTTGCCCGTATCCACTGTTCTATCAGTACTCTACAAACCGAATACGCATTTCCTTCCACTCATTTCAAAACTACCGAACTAATATCAATCATAACCATTCAAATTCACACATCAAAACATGGACATGTAGATATAAGTCCATGCATCCATGCATCAGAGCACATACGCCTGATGAAATAGGTACATACTGGGGACTGTTTTCTTTAGGTCTCCTGTAACACGGAGGAACCCGTTCTTCGTACTTATGTTTCGCGTTGACGTTGCCAACTTCCTTCATCCGTTCCACTTGAGAATCCTCCCACCGATCCAACTTCAAATGTTTCACCTTACTTATGTGGACGCCCATGCCACGATGGACGCCCGAACAACGGGTGCATATGAATATGCCGATGTTGTAGGAAGCCCATTCCGGATCTGATACGATACCACATGTGTTCATCAATTTCGTTCGTTTAATACGGTCGTCAAATAATATTCAGCAAATATGCTTTTCGTATACTGTCCGTCTTTGCTCTTCAAATATATCCGTAAAATTAGCTCGTCCAATATTTCCATAAGAATATTTCCGCAAGACATACTCATGAAATATGTTCAATTAAATTGCTCTTCGAATATATTCATTAAATATGCTCTCCAAATATGCTATTCAAATGAGTTAATTCAATACGCGTTTATATGTTTGTATTTTACTTCAACTATAAAACCACAACAGATAATCTATCCGAATAGAAACACGTTTTGATTAATATCCCAAGTAACAACTGAAATTTCATTTGGTTTCATCAAAACTTACATACGATTCATAATTGCATTTACAGAACTTAAAATTATTTGACTTCAAAACGGTATTAATATAGATCATAAAACTTTTTAGTTAAATTAGTTCTGAGAAGTTTTAAAGACATCAGTCTATAAATTTTACATTAAAACCAAGGATGTGGCTATTTAGGGTGTTCCAGTTAAAAAAAATGTTACTCGAGTTTCTAGCGCCTTTGCAAAACACCCTGTATGAAAATTATTATCGTCCTCAGAAGCATGGAGTCAAACCCGAAACATTTATATTTTGTTTTTTATATGACGCCCAATTAAAAATTTATTTGCGGTGTCCCGTTTATCCGAATCACCCTGTTTATGTACGAACTATTGTATAGTACACTCGTCTGTGGTATGTGGCCCATAACTGGAACGCATTGCTACTTGTGTATTGCGAAAATTAAAAATGTTATGGAGAAAATGAAATATTTTCACTCCAAAACCAAACAGTGTTTCGAAAACAAGACGCCTAAGATCCAGAAAAAAAGAAAACAATAGGAACAAATGACGGTACAGCGAACGTGAAAACAATACAAGCTGCGATCGTGCAGGTAAATAAACCTCTCTCACTTTTACTGCCGCAATCGGCACAGCTATTGTTGCCAGGATACTTGAGCAACTCCAATAGGATTTTCTCGTTTCTTTCCGACATAGCGCGGAGTGTAGGACGCCGAGATATCGCAACGAAACGTTTATATAAACAAACACGACTTATTTACTACCGACTTCCATCTTTAAAAGGAAATTGATGTTTGGGCGATGCACGTCAGCGACACCCTATCGGGAGTATGGCCAATCACGACACAAACAAAACCGTTGACTTTCCTGCGCTAACTGCCACCGATCTGCATTATTATACGTCCATGATTCGCACGACAACAAACTGTCAGTTGTCAAATTATGTTTTTCTGATGGTTTTTATAGCCTGGTAGTTCCTCAAATCGAATAAAAGCATGACAATTTCAGTAAAAATGTACATGTCGCATGTAGCTCTGCAATTTTCTACGTAAATTCGGAATGAGTGCGATAACGAAAGGATAAGATTTGAATGACAGCTGTCACTTTGGCGAATCATAGAGTAAATGCATGTGGAGCATTGAAGTAAAAACACGACATTAGTTCGGTGATCGAGAGGTAGATGTCCTCGATGCAATTGTGCTTCGACGCAACGCCGAGAGATCGCGCGGCGAACACTCCAGGTTCATGGACTTACGGAAGGGCGATTTATTTCTCGCAATTTCTTCCGACCAAAAGTTGGCAGCACGGAAATGTTGCGAAAATGTGACAACCACGAAAAAGTGAAATTTCCTGTCTCCATTCTGATCCGTTCGCAGCACGTTCAACCTGATTACGTCGAAAAATACGGCTCGAATTTGGCAATAATTCAATCAGAATGCTGTCTCTGGTTAGGAATGGCCTGATGCACAAAGTGGCGCGATCCACTTTCGCTGTCAACAACGGCAGAGGATTGGCCGTCTCGCAGTCCGAATGCGCCTCATTCAAGGTGCAGGATGATAAGGAATTTCTGGAGAAGGTTGAAAATTGCAAGGAGCCGGTTATCGTCGACTTTTTTGCTACGTGAGTTTCGTTTTTCTCCAATTTTTTTTCTTCATTTTTTTGTACGTTTTTTTCTCATTTCTATTTTTTATTGGGGAAAAATAGAATACCAAAAATTATATGCTACCTATAAATATGTACTATAAATATTTGGTATACCAAATATCTTTTTAGTACATGCAATTTTTCAATAAATTATTTCAATTATTATACTTTTTAAAACGAAATTCGTATTCGTTTTGTTTTTAATTCGATTAATTTTATTTGCAAATACAGTGTGTTCCCGGATTGGGTAGACAAGAGGAAAAACTTTATTTTTTGTAATTTTTTTGACAAGCAAACATTTGAAAGAAGAATAACTTTTTTCGTAAAATCAAAAATAAAAAAGTTTTTACTCTTTTCTTCTCAATCCGGGGACACACTGTAATTTATGAGTGTCTGTTTCACTAGATAAGATTGATTTATAAAAGTATAAATAGAAAATGTTTTTTCAATAAAGTTGGTGCGGACCATGCAAAGCACTAGAGCCTCGTTTAGAAAATGTGATTGCCAAACGTCGCGGGAAAATCACTTTAGCCAAGGTGGACGTCGATGATCTTGGAGAAGTTGCCGCTAAATATGAGGTATATAAGTACGCGAATAAACCGTAACAGTGTAAATGAATACGTGAAAAAATCAAAATTTGAAAACTGTCATGTCAGTATGTACTGGTAAATTCCCAATCAAATTGAAAGTATGAGAAAATTGCAAAGGTCTTCTTTCGTCCGCAGGTCGGAACGATTCCAGCTTTAGTTATTTTCCGAGACGGCAAAGTGCAGGATCGGATAATCGGATTGCAAGACGAAGATAAATTGGGAATGTGGGTCGACAAAGTGTTGTCCAGAAAGCTGAATTGAGGTGGTGATACGTGAATTTGTAGAATATAGGCAACTTCTGTGAGACAAACGCATTCAATGTGGTCATTATCTTAGTAAAATTTATGCTGTACATTTTATTTTCAAAATAAAACACTCAATTTACCAACGGAAATGTGTTTATCTAGCCTTTCAAAGGACCTGTAATTTTAGCATTGTATAGACGTAGCTTAAGGTCATCCTAATGGACATTAACCTTTGCGGTCACATCTTATTCTCACTAAATGGGCAATGTCGAGGCTGTGCCGACACACGACCACAAACGGTTAATGAAAACCCAAAGTGAGGAAAAGACAGTCCAGGAAAAATAAGACGCAACACAGTCGTGCGCTATACTTTCATAATTTATTGCACTCTTCATTACAAATGCGAATATTACAGCGTTTAGTGTGAACCTTTCATTAGACTTCAATCTCATTGGAGTTTGACCTAATACTAGACTTGAAGTTGACCCATTCGAAATGAAATCTTCAAGACTTGAATTTGACTCGAAAAGACCTAAATATGCGTAGAGATAATTTTCGACTAGAAAATGGTTCCGATACCGAATTAAGTACGGTAAGGTACAAAAGCGAACGCTGTTCAAGTAAACGTGGAAGATTCAATATGACGAGAACCGATTACATGTCCGTTAAAATACAACAAACGGCTACGTTAGTGAAGCTCACGCGAAGCAAAACGGTCAAAAGAGGAAGCGAAAGTTCCGTCCAACGTAGGCAAGTGCTCGATGACAAGCTCTTTATTATGTAGTATACGTATCAAAATTAATTATCCGTTTAATTACATCACAAACACGTACGGTTTTACACGTTTCAGTTATAAAATTAGTTTCACAATTTTTTTTATCACAATTATTGTAAACACAGTCCATTTCGTCCTTTAGTTTGGTGTTCGTGGAAATGGATTGTGTTTGCAATGAACCTACATATGTACACCGCTTTTCGACCCTAATTTGTGCTCTTCGAAAATGGATTTTTCTAGAGCGTATTTTTCACGACATAGTTTCAAAGAACTATTTTTTTGTGTAAACTTCTTTCACTGTTGAGAAAAATTTATAAGTAATTTTAAAAAATTCCGTAAGTTTTAAAAAACTATAACGAGTTTTAAGAACATCACTTTCAAAAAACTATAACGTGTTTTAAGAACTGTGAGTATTAAAAATTTTTTAATGACAGGCTTCAAAGACCTTTGAATGGAATAAGTTTTCGAAAAGATTTTTATTTAAATGCGCTCCGTAAAAATCGAGATTCTGAAGAACACAACCCTTTTGATTAAATTTTTGTTTGTTTGACGAAAAAACGATCAGTCTGACTTGCGACTCTCGTTTAATTTTCACAATGCGCTTCGAACGACGATTCAAATATCAATATCAAATGACGATTAGGCACTGGATAACTCTCTTCGCGCGTCGAAAACAAACACAAATCGTGAATATTATTGCAGAAAGCACAAAGTCTATAGTTGAGCCGCTTCCCCTTCACCCCACCCCTGAAACATTTGAAAACGCCCCGGTTTTTAGGCACCGTTTTGTTTTTTATATTTTTAATTATACAACCACGCGATTATTTTTGCAGTGTGAACACAAACATGTAGACCCGCGGGTCACATCCGCACTAACCTTGCAAATATGGAACTCTGTTTGTCCATTCACAACACTTTGATTACACTACGATTATGGTTTGTAAATAAAATCCGTCTCTCCGAAATCTCCTAACTGTTTGTTTGATGTGTAGACATTCGAAATAATCGGATTACGAATTATAAAAATATCAATTTGCTATGGAAGCCACAACCATGATTAGTTACGCAACGAATAATTGTATGACGATGAGAATAAAACCATCGATCTGTATAACGCCGTAATTGGAACAGTCTGATGATAAAACTTTTGATTCCCAATCACAAAACTCGTGCGATGACTAGATGAAACCTATAACTATTGAAACTAAATAATAATGAGTGGATGGAAGAAAATAACAATAATAACTAAAGGTACTCGTGATCACAAAATCTAAAGCGTGTGCCAATAAAAGAAGCTGCTAATACTGGTGAACGATTCAAGTTGTCTCGCGCTCTTCGGCCTAATTCCTGTACAAAATATGTACCATATAACTTTTCAATTCCATATTCGTAAGGAATCCGGAAGCTACACATTTTCAGGCTGAATGACAGTGTTATTGTTGAGGCGCATCGTCGTCTCATTGTTCGAATTCTCATCGGGTGGAAAGTGCTCAGTTTGTAGATTATTCGCGAAGCCTGGATTTAGTATTATATTTGGAACTAACTCTATGATCTCATCCTCATCCGCCGCTGCAAAATTCAATCCAACATGTAATTTGGAACGTTGGTTATTCGGGCATACATTACTGTCGTAATTTCTACGGTGTAATCGTAATTAAGACAGTAATATCAATATGTATTTCATATATTACTATTTACATCTATCTACTTTACGACATTCATTTTGCGACATTACACATATCGTGCATTTTTTCCAAATACGAAAGCTGCTTCCATGCTTCTGTCATTCAGACACCGACTTGTGAATTCGGACACAGAACGTAACACCGAGAAAAAAAAGTGCCCACTTCCGCTAGATAGAATCAAGTCAAAAAGAAAACGATAAGAAAAGTACACGAACCTCTAGGACTTACCACCAGGCATTCGACACTCTTGGTAAAGAAGCAGGCATGTTCCTAAGCCGAGTATCAATAAAGTGCCCATTACTATAGCGACCGCTAGAACCCAAATGCGAGTGTCGAAAGACTCTGCGCCGTCGAGAAGATGTCGAGCTAATTCTATCGATACGTAACTCCATTATAATACAAATGATAATTATATTATGTGGCTTTTCTACTGAAAAATTGTAAAAGTACACACCGACTTCTTCCATGACATTTCTCGTGGTCGAAGTGACTTCAACTGGGTTCCCGTTACCCAACTGATTCCTCGCCCAAATTCTAAACGTATAAGTTGTGTTTGGTTCTAATTTATAAACTTCCACTTGTCTCTAAAATTTTTAAATCTCATTCAGATAGTTCCTTTGCTTTTATAGTCATCCCATTTTTTAGAGATAAAACACTTTCACAAATATATTCAAATATGTACCTACTCCCTCTGTTCCGTAATAATAGTAGCAAATATGTGTTTACGTACAACTGTGTCACTGTTATTTTGAGAGAGGGAGAGTAAAGTTGGTTAATATTAATAAGTACATACTAGTAAGATTACTTGAATAGAAAAAAATAGTTTTTAGAATAATAACTTATTTAAATGATAATAGAATCCAATGAAATTTTCTCCAAATAAATAAACAAACAAAAAATAACTGTAACATTTCCAGTTTATCGAAAATACAAGTCGTACCGAATTCGGACTGAGATGATTTGGTGAAATTGGTTTCCAAGTTTCATTGACGTTGGTCTGTTTGAATTCTGCTGTAAAGTCGATGATCGGATATCCACCTGTATCATTGACTTTCCACAGGATTAAAGCTAGAATTGTGCTCGGTCGAACAGAGACGTTCACCAGTGGAGGAGGTTGTGCTTCAAAACAACAGAGTTCATATTATACTCTTCAAAATAGAGTTATAAAAGAATGTATTGTATCTTTTCGATGAATAGAATAGATGAAACGTTCCATATAAAAAAATATTCTATCAATCTATTGATGAAATAAATAAATCTATCTGCAAAGTGACGTGTTTTCTACGACCTAACTTACTTCGCACCGTCAGATTCATCCTGGTTTTGATGTCTTCGGTGACAACATTAGCAGGAGAACAAGCGTACACTCCGGAATCGTCCCTATCAACTTTCATAAGGAAGAGGGAGCCATCTTCTTGGATGGCCAACCGAGAGATTTGCTGATCCTCTCGTCCCTCTCGCATCCACATTACGTCTTTGTTTTTCTGAACGGCACATGGCAAAGTTGCGTTGTGATCAACGTCAACGTTGATTTGTTGAATTTCGAGAGCTACAATTCGTTTTTACATTTTCTTATACATACATAGTATGTAAAGAGAAGGTTGTATAGTAACTTCTATCGCAACTCATAACTATATGTCGTTAGGTACCCTAATTCCCACTTTTTTAAGAAACTTAGATAAAGACGGAAATTTGTGAGAGAAGTCTCAAACTATTGTATTGCAGGTTAATAGTTTTTATTCGTTGGTTTATTTGTGTAACGGAATATCAAAAATTAAGTGAATTTTATTTATGACCAAAATCATAAAAATGGTTCTAAAAAAGATGCATTGCTTCACATATTAATGATTTGATAAATATTAATTAATAAAACATTCGTTAAAAAAATGAAGAAAAATAATTTAGCTTGCCAAAAACAAATAAAAAAATATCACAAAAATACAAAAATTGAAAAAACGGAAAAAACACGTAAACATTTTTAATTTAATTTTTTTCTCACATGAAAAACAAAACCAAAACGTATAAAATTAGTACGCAAAAAGCATTTTTTCAAAAATCACCCGCTGGTGAAAACAATCACGAAAAAAATACTAATCGAGAAAGAAAAGAAAATAACTTCTGCAATAAAATCAAGGAATAAAATGGACAAAAGTAAGCAGTCGTCAAATGTTTGCGAAAAAAAGCGAATCGGGCCTTACCCCTGACGACTAGAAGTAGTAAGGCGGTGCAGAGTTGCAGTTCTTTCCTAAACATAATGTAACATTATTCAACGGGTAACAATAAATCCTTATAAAAAAGCGCGAGCGTTACATTTAACCTTGCCCACAACACCCATCTCCAGCCGAATTATCGATCGCCAACTTGACGGATCGGAAATCCCCAACTTTGGCGAGTCGATCGTCCGCCCCCGCGTCACCGTTGCATTGGCAACACTACCGCGAACTGTCACTCTGACGTCTGTCTGTCAGGTGCGAACCACGGCCGCCTGCTCGCGGAAAACAAGTGCCCGGGATAATTATGTAAATGATTTGCATACCTACATGTGCGAATCGAAAATGTGCTGCACGAATGGAATATCCCGATTCGTCACCGTTCGGTGAGCATCAGCTGCTGTCGCACCGTCTCGGCGAAGACAATTAAATTCTTCCATGTCCGCGAACGCTTCCAAAACAAACGCCACAAGATTACTCAAATTGGCCGTGAAGCGAACAATTGTTTTTTTTTTTTGTTTTGAACACGTGCGCGCTAAAGCGCGGTAGCTGTCATCGGCCGGAATTTCGTTTGTTTCGTTCCGCTTTGTCCGAAACGAAATTGTTCAATTGTTTATGCGGTACGCGATGGAAATTCGAAATTCGCTGAGCGCGGGCGCCGCGACGGTGACGCTCCGTCGACGAATCGAAGTCGCCCGTTAACCTTTGACATTTGAAGGCGCCAGCCCTGGATGGAATGCGCGATTCCCGAGTGTACGAATTGAAATGTCGACCGTGCAAATTTCCATTTTCCCCTCTCCATTTGTTCGTATTATCTTCTGTCCGTGTTCATTTTGACTGGTCAATTTTTATTAGCGTTTTTTTTTTACAAAACTGCCGTAGCAGAAGCTAAGAGCGCTTAACTAAAAACGGATAGTTAATCGTGATTAGCCACGGTTAGCTAATCACGGTTAAGTAACCACCGTTAACTAACCATGATTAACTAACCACGGTTAACTAATCACGGTTAACTAATCACGATTAACTAATCACGATTAACTAATCACGGTTAACTAACCACGATTAACTAATCACGGTTAACTAACCACGATTAACTAACTGCAGTTAACTAATCAAGGTTAACTAATCGAGATTAGTTAATCATACGGCGGATTGTTAGTAAACCGAGCAAAGGCCACTAGCTGTCCAGCCGGCGCGGCGCGGCGCAGCGATCAATAAGATGGTCGTCGCGACGCTCGGGCGTCATCGGCGTTCAATTGTTTCGCGATCACTTGATGCTCGCAGAACGACGTCGGACGTCGCGGTGGGCGTTCGCGGTGGCGGAGAACCGAACGAAATATGATCGAGACTGGCCTCCTGAGACGCCGCTAGTCTCCAGAGTGCACACCCCGAAAGCTGGACTTATCTTTCGTCCTCGACCAGTGAGCGAACGATTTATCATTCAGAGGGTGTGCGCCGCGCCGGCTCGCAGTCTGGAAGCATTCGATTCAACGTTACTTTACTAGATTGGTCGTTGTGGTTCGTTTGATGTTCGTGCTGTTTACGTAGATGAGCTTTTCACGTGAATTACGCAGTTACGTAATTCCAACTCGAATTATTATACGTGTCCACATTTTCGTGGTCCTTCGCTTAACGCGCTTCACTGACACGCCTCTTTTCTGTTTTCCTTCTTCATACCTATTTTTCAAAACATTCTTTTCTAGATTACCTACATGATTCAGTCTTATGTTCTTCAAACCGAAATTACGTTAGAGCACAGAGGAGTATACAATTTTTAGTTTATGGTTAGACTATTTATGGTTGTACCATTGCTTAGAAAACATGTGTTTTTAATCATTCATTAAAACTGAGTTTTTGTTCCTTCTTTACATATTGTGAAATGAATAAAACAGAAAGTAAGCGCCTATGAAACGCGTAAATTACATAAACGTTCGTCGTGGATATTGGATACTTTTAATCCATTAAGAACGTTGTTCGTCATGGCATTGAATAAGGAATATACATATTCACAGGTCACAGATAATCTGCAATGTGATAGTTCCGGTATAATTTTTCCCCGCATTCAATTTTCGTTCCAATTTCGTTTTTCCGCATGAATTGAGTTTAGGTTTTTTTGTAGAAAATTTTTAACTCGCGAGAAAAAACTAAAAAAAAGTTGAAATCATTGAGGATCGAACCCTCGACGCTTCCGTTCAAATCAACAATCCTAGCGCGTTTCCGCCTGAGCCACGGCGGGGTCTTGGATTGTGTACTGAAATTTGCGAGGTCCCTGATTGGCCTATTAGTACAAGACGTTATTATGGTAATTCGGAAGTAAGGATCGCGAGTTCGATACTCAGTCGCGGAAGTTTTTTTTCGTTTCAATTTAGAATTTTCAAATGATGTGATTTTTTTACCTGAAAATGTACGTAAATTACTTGATAATAAATACCTATACATTAATTAATAATAAATATGTTTACTCAATAATGGATTTGAATAATAATTACTTAAACATGATTAAAAACATGAGTTATTTTTTATCATTTACATAATAATAAATAATTTTACCAAGACGTGCAAAATGCAAATTTTATTCGAAATACAGCTCGAATTAGGACTTGGTTCTTGGTTATTGAAAACTTTGCTGTGATAAATAAAATTCCTGTCAGGAGGAATAACTTTTAATTTTTTTCTCTGCCGATTAGAAATGAAAACTTGATTAGGACAAATGACGCAATTTTTATCAACGTCCAAGGTAACTGCTAAACAGTAAAACGGACAGTTTGTTGAGGTAAACCAATTAGGAAGTTCCAAGGTTCAAAGTCCTCTAGATAGACTCTCAGGCTCCTCAAACGTTTCAATCATTATCGCGATCTAAAATTCGAGTATCATTCAAAAGTTGGTTTTAAGTGAGCATGTAAGGCTATATTTACACTGGTACCGTATAAACTGGTTTGTTATGCTCTTCAAAATGAAGTTTTATTCATATTGCAAAATATTTATCACACTTGAGATTTGAGTATTATACTTTACTGTTTGAGTACCGTATTATACTTTACGATTTTCGCTTCATGTCATTTCAGTTATGATGCATTGATTCGAGCTGTTTGAGCCGTAGAAAAAAAAACACAGCATGAACAATTGATTGTCGAGAAGAGCTGGTTTGAGTCCGGTCAACCATGCTCATCAAGGAATATCGGATTCCACTGCCTTTAACGGTGGAGGAATATCGGATAGCGCAACTCTATATGATCGCCGTAAGTGCAAAGAAACGTAACGTAAATGTCCGATGTGAACGGAATTTTCTTTGCGTAGAAAAAAAGCAGAGAAGAGAGCAGCGGACAAGGTAGCGGCGTCGAAATTATCATCAACGAACCGTATGGCGATGGACCCGGCGGTAAAGGGCAATACACACGGAAAATTTACCACGTTGGGAGCCATCTGCCAGGTAAAGTGTGAAGATTCATTCTTTAGACCAAATGTAGAGGTACATGTATGTTACCGGTACCGACTTGCCAGCTATATACGATTTCATTTAAAAAATTAGCAGATTATAATGAGAAGATGTGATTTAGGTTGGCTGAAGGGCATTCTACCAAAAACAGCCCTAATGGTGGAAGAGGAGGCTTGGAACGCATATCCGTACACAAAGACACGATACACTTGTCCTTTTGTGGAAAAGTTCTCGCTGGAGATAGAGACCTACTATTTCGGCGACAACGGTCACCAAGACAACGTGTTTCATTTGTCCGGGAGTGATCTACGCAATAGGATCGTTGGTCAGTTTAATAATTTTCTTGCCGTAGTTACCGCTTCATGTTGGAATTTCAACAATACAATCCATTTTCATGTTGGAATTTCAACAATGAAATTCGTTAGTTAAATCGGAAATGGTTTTGAATGATTGACGGTCCGTTTTCACAGATACGATAGATGTGGTGAAAGATCAACTTTACGGAGCGGATTACGTTAAGGATGAGGATCCAAAATGTTATCATTCGGAAAAATCCGGACGTGGACCTTTACTTGATAATTGGTTGGAGGAGTATTGGAATGAAGTGAGTTTGATTTTTATTCAGATGGCTGTAGAATTTCACTTGTTGAACTTAGAGTACTAATCACGGCTAATATTATGTTAGTCTGTGGTACCACCAGAAGAAGCGGTATGGAGTATAGTATACTCTAATTTCAACAGTTACCTTTTCTATACTGTAAGATTCAAAATCGATATGTAAAACTTGTTCAATTTGCCCTCGATTGTAATTTGAGGTGAGGGGCAAGAAACAGCCACTTCCAAACGGCAAAGCTCTGATGTGTGCCTACAAGTTGTGTCGTGTCGAGTTCCGGTATTGGGGAATGCAGACGAAAATCGAGAAATTCATCCACGACATTGCCCTAAGGAAGACAATGTTGAGGGCACACAGGCAAGCTTGGGCTTGGCAAGACGAATGGCATGGACTCACGATGGAGGATATAAGAGAAATCGAGAAACAGACGCAGATGGCTCTCAAGAGGAAAATGGGGCAATCGGATGATGAAAGTGAATCAGGTACTTCTAGGTGTCAACTTTTTTTGCACTCGGTAGTAGATAAATCCTCCTTACTTTTAACAATAACATTTTATCTTGTCAAGTCTTTATGGATTATGGGTGTAAACGTCTAATATAAATTTATTCTAAAAGTTACTGGTTTATGCTAATTATTTTATTCAATTAAATGTTACAAAATACTACTATGGTTTCAATTGTAACGGTTTCAGATGAAGACAACAACCTGAATACGATGTCACCGGAATCGGCTGCTAAATCTTTAGCTGCTACGTTCGGGAGTATAGAGAAAACGGAAGAGAGTCCTCTATTGTCTAAGAATTCCAACATTCCGATAATACAAACTGGCGGTAGTTCAGATGGAGACTTGTCATCTGAAGAATTGGACAGACCGCATCATCACAAGTGAGCCATTTCGAGAACTTTTTTGAACGGAATCTCGTCGAATTAAATTGAAATTTAATTTCCTCGTGATCATTTTAATCACAGACCGTTTTAGTTGATCAACTGATTCGAATTTGATCAGATGATAAAATGACAAATTTCCACAGGCATGACGAGAAACGAGGATTGCATTCTCCGAGTTCATCTTCGGTCAAAAGCTTCGATCTCCAAGTGGCCAATTGGAGAATCGAAAGCCTAGGCAGAGATTCGGAATCCGGATCTGATGAGGAATTTTTCGACTGCCAAGGTATGTTTTATGCATTTTTACTATCGTTATTCTTCTGTTTTTAAAAAATTACAAACTTCCAGACTTGGGAGAGCCTTCGCTAGCCAAATGGAGCTCTTTGGATTTGCTGACGGAAGAAGATTCCGACATGACATCACCATCCATCACCGTGGATCACCATGGTAACTATGATTTTCTTTTCTCAAACTGCCTAACGTCGGGTCGATTCTGTGACGAGAATACACAAAATCGACTCATTAGGCACCATGGTGTGGGGAAAGCTCATTTAAAATATTTCAGACGACAGTATTTTTTCCCCTTCTTTCCTACAACGTGTCGCCAGTGAAAGAGGGGCACGTCGAGTGCTGTACAACGTTAAAGTGAATTCACTGGATGCGACTTGTCCGGATTCCCCAAACTGCGGACAGCAATCTTGCAGTACCACCGTTTTGCTGCTCGTCTTTCATGCGGGCAGTGTGTTAGGTGAGTTTGCGAGTTCGATCTGTTGCAGACAGGTGGCGCCATAATAAAACATGGAAATATGGGACTAACGTAGGTACATAACACTCGCGTGTCGCGTTCAATGATGGGTAATAAATTTGACAATATGTTATCGTATGTATTAATTCACATCAAATATTTATGTTGTACTATTCAGATGCGAACGTCGACATTGCGGCCAAAAAGTCGGACGTCACTACATTCCGCGGTGCTTTTGAGTCGGTGATGCGACAGCACTATCCCACCCTCGTAGGCCACATAGCGATCAGATTGGTCTCTTGTCCGTCGATCTGTACAGAAGGACTGGGCATCCTGTCCAGCCTCAGTCCGTACAGTTTCGATGTGTCACCGTCATGCAGTGACGTTCCGCAAATCACTCACGACACCATACCGATCGGTGCTATCCCGCTATTGGCCAGTTCTACTCCCGATTATCAAGAGGCTGTTTCCAGGACAATCAACGGTGCCAATAATGTTTATCAAGGTCATTATATGTACATCAGTACACACATCATCATTACCTACTGTGCTTATCCATACATACTATCATGATTAGGTACCAAATCATCATAACTGCATATTACATATGACTGTTCTCTCGAATATAGAATTCCTCAAGTCCGAGGAAGGACAAAGTTTCACGGGTCAAATATGCATTGTGGCCGATTCGGTCGGCTCCATCCTCGCCTACGACGCCCTCTGCAGGGTGACGAGGTACCAATCGAGGCATGGAAGTGAGAACAGCATTTTGGATAGTGATGCGCATTACTATCGAGGTTCGTTTCCTCTTTTATATTTCTCACATTTGATCGTCCTCATTTCACTTCTTAAACTCCTATTCGTTGTATTGTATTGTATTAATAATTTATCGCATATTCTTTCGTTAATAATAAGGGTGTCATAAATTATTGTTATTAATTGGTAGGTGTAGGTACCTATACCTTGATAGGTGTTTAGAGGTTTTTCATAATAATTCTTTGGATGTAGATGACACGCAACCGAACGAATCCAGTCACCTGTCTGCACCGAGTCCGCGTCGACGGTCGTCATCGACGAGCGACCAATCGAATCAGATCAAATTCGAGTTCGACGTCACCGATTTCTTCATGTTCGGCAGTTCCCTGGCTCTGGTGTTAGCTTACAGGAAGATATCCTCTAACAGTGATAAGAGCAGTGCCATAACCCGTCCCTGTTGTCTGCAAGTTTACAACCTGTTTCATCCCACCGATCCTGTGGCTTCGAGGCTTGAGCCTCTACTTTCTGCCAGATTTTCCATACTACCGCCGGTTAATATTGCCCGATACGCAAAGTATCCGCTCGGCAACGGACTGCCATATCACCTGCGTAAGTTTTATCATGGAATACCCGTTATGCATATTTCTTGGTATCATCCAGTTTTTCTGACCCTTGGTTCCCCACCCTCTAATAAACTCTCGCATAAGTATGTATTGTTGAATATATTTAGACATACCAGAAATATAATACCGTATTGGGTTGTTGCATAAGTAAATCATAATAAGAAAACCGAACGAATTTATGTAACGACCCCATTAATAATAAGACTTATTCCGAACTCAAAAACACAATACCGTAACAGTAACGTATTGCTTTTTGATTTCATTTTATCGTGCGAGTTTTTATTCAATTCTGCACACATTTCCATTCCAGTTGAGATTCTACAAAGTAACCCGCAACTTTTCTCGGACTCTGCTCAACCTAGACGCTTATCCGAAGTCTCTATACAGAGCACTGTCTCGGGACACATTGACAACATTCCATTGCAGGCTATTAGTGCCTGTAAGTACTAACAAACTTCTAATGCATTCTTTTTGTTTTGCTATACTAATCCTACAAATTTTACGTTAGGTATACCTATATTAATTTCTCATAATCTCTTCCATTATTTCTTAACATTTTAACAACGCACCGCCTCTCTATCGTTTCTACATTGTTTTTTCTTCTCCTATGATTTTATTTCGATCTATTTAGATACTGTATTCCACGTTTTGTTTAAGTTTCAGAAATGTGTCAGAAATTCAATAAGCAGTAGTGCTTTTTTTAAAAATCAGCAATTTTGTGCATCAGGTACACTGCAGGTCGTAACTGAAAACAATTAGTCTCTCTTTATAAAGCTCTTTATGATTATCAAGTCCCACGATAGATGAGCCATTACATATACCTAATGTTTGCAAAATAAAATTGTCAACAACAAAATAATATAGGAATAAAGATTTACAAACTTGAATGGTTAAGTGCTGTTAATAACAGTCAATCTATGGTCACCTAATTGCGTTCAAAGTCACAATTAACCAATGTTATTTCGCAAATAACACTCTGAATAATACTGAAAATAAATAAAAAATGAAAAACCTCAAATTTTCACGATGTTAAAATGACGAATAGTTGATTAAAACGAATCAAATTCTAAAATTAATGACAACTTCTTCCACGATACAGTATCTTAGGTATTCATCACAATCACAATAAATTTCAAAAACCAATATTCTAACGACAACTTAAAAATGGCTCATTTATCAACGGAACAGAGGTAGTATATGTATGTTACGAAGATAAATTTATGCAATGTAATTTTTGGTAAAGTGCAACAGAAATGGTGGGGAGGGAAACGGATGGACTACGCCCTCTATTGTCCGGAGGGACTCTCCAATTTCCCCGCTCACGCACTCCCGCATTTATTCCACGCCAGCTATTGGGAAAGCTCCGATGTGATAGCCTTCATTTTGAGACAAGTCGGCAGATTAGAGGGCCTTCCTTTGTCCGGATCGGAAGATCGAGAGCCCAATTTTAGGCCGGGCCAGCCGAGGGAAAAGTGGAGCAGAAAACGGACTTCCGTCAAACTTAAAGTGAGTCTTATTCTCTATTAGTCATCTTGAAGTAAGTAATTAGTCATCCTAAAGTGTGATTAATTCTGTATAGTCATATCAAAATTACTGGAATTATGTACCAAACTATAATCATTGATTAATTAACTAATTGAACAATATATCAACGATTAATAATCATTTATTATTATTCATGTTTATTAATAATTATTACTGATAATTCAATAATAATATAATTAATTAGGTAATTGAAAATATACATATGATATTTATTACCAGGGTGGCCCAATTAAGAATACTGGGGAAATAACTGGTCTAAAGCAAACATTATTATTAATCGCAAGATTGATCACCGATCGATCAGGTAAAGTCATTGAACGATGATTTGCCAACAGAATTGCGCCGCCAACCACAGAGCAAACGATGTCATCGTTAGAGACGGCTCACCACAAACGGTGGTGGCTCGGTTCATGTACGGTCCGTTGGACATGATAACGTTGAAAGGTGAAAAAGTGGACATTCACGTGATGCGTGACGTTCCCGTCGGAGAATGGATACACCTGGCGACAGAAGTCACCGATAAAACCGGAAGGGTCACCTACACGATACCGGAAGAGAAATCTCTAGGTTACGGTCTTTACCCCATAAAGGTGAGCCCTATTTTTTTTGATTACACGAACCCTAAAGAACAAGCATCTGCTGTAAATGTTTCTTGTTCGACCAAAGTTCACCAGACGAAAAATTATTATTTATTGCATGTAAATATGATTTGTTCATCTATTTTATGGCCATTACTGTATGCGATCGATGATAAATTCTGTGAACCGCAAGGAAGTGCTGATTTCCATGAATTCTAATAGATGGTGGTGAGAGGGGACCACACTTCTGTGGATTTCTTCCTAGCAGTGGTGCCACCTAAAACCGAATGTGTGGTCTTCAGCATTGACGGATCATTCACCGCCAGTATGTCCGTAACTGGCAGAGACCCAAAAGTACGAGCTGGTGCCGTCGATGTCGTCAGGTATTCGACGATAATTTAATTTTGTAAAATTTTCTGTGCAATTCTCTGTACTATACCTACAAAATTGATAGACACATGGTGTTGTTGAAAAAAAAACTAGATGTATTTCTACTAAAATAATTAAATGCCTCTACATTTGATACTTTTGCAACTGTGTATGTGTCTGTATGTTTTTTCAGTGACACCCTCTATAAATAAAGAATATACACTGAGATCATTAAGTATTGTCGTCACTGGCCGCTCTTTGACAACTTCAAGTTGTAGCACAGAAGATTAATACTCTGTGGTTGTAGTATGGTTTGAATTTTTTCGCTCAGGTGTACCAACTGAAGCCTGAGCGAGAAATTCAACCCGACGATAATCCTTAATAATCTCACCGTATCTGGTAGGTATGGAATTTGAATAGAGTTTAAATGCAGATTATTTCTAGGCATTGGCAGGAATTGGGATATTTGATAATTTACACAACGGGACGTCCGGACATGCAGCACCACCGAGTGGTCTCTTGGCTTTCGCAACACAATTTCCCACACGGTTTGGTCTCTTTCGCCGATGGTCTCTCGACTGACCCGTTGGGCCACAAAACCACCTATTTGCAGAATCTCATTCAAGTCAGTCGTTCACTCAATTTCCATAGATGTATTCAATAATAAATTTAATTCTTATTATTATTATTTCTCAATTGATTTAAAATGTAAACATATTTACAAATATTGTTGAATCACAATACGTTTCGCAATCGTTCTAGAACCACGGAGTACTAATACACGCCGCTTACGGCAGCAGCAAAGACATAAGCGTCTACACGTCGATAGGCTTGAAAGCGAAGCAGATATTCATAGTGGGAAAAACGTCGAAGAAGCAGAGCTCGCAGGCGACGATCTTAGCGGACGGTTATGCCGCACATTTAACTACATTGATGGTGCATGGTGGTTCGAGGCCGGCTCAAGGCAACGCACGCATGGTCATACCTAGAGGATATTTCGGACTGCCCGGTCAGGTTTTCTCCAGGAGAAGAAGGTAACATCACATCACCTTTTCTATCCTAATCTGTTTTGCAACTCATCTACAGTGATACACCCCCTCTCTCTCTCTCTCTCTCTCTCTCTCAAATCACCTTTCACATTTTTACAAATTATTCTCTCAATTATTGAGAATGTCAATTTCTAAACAACTTTACATTTATTAGTTTACACTACGTTGTTAATTGACTTCTTGTGAAACATTGATGTTATCATAGATACTTCATGACAAATACAAAATATACTCTTTTAATACTTCGTTTTGAAGAGTATGAAAAGTGTTTTGGCACAGAGGGTGTGCTATTCACTGGTACTTTATACAGAATGAGTCAAGAACAATTGCCGTTGACTCATCCTGTATGTGGGGCAGATCGCTCTCGCATTTGAAATGGTGTTCCAAATCGATTTTTATTTAGATGTAGAGGCTGAATGGGTTGAGAGCATTGAAACGAATTTCTTAAAGATCGTTTGAAAGAGCTTTCGGTGGAATTGAAAAGGCTTCGCGTTATGTGAGTTTATGATTTCGCTTTGTCGGCTTTCCCAACATTAACCTGACTTACTGAATCTTACTAATTTCACTGTCATTCGATGATCTAATCGGACTGAGAATTAACACGACCCGTTCCGGCATAGTCGGCATATACGTATGTATTGTGGTGTAGGATAGTTAACACTTTGCATGCGGTTGTGTACATGTTTCAGCCATGATACAAGCATCTCCTCGCCGGTTCGCAACAGTGGCTTTCTCAAACGCAAGGTTTACATTAGTCATGTGTAGCGGTCATGCTCTAGAGTTTTAACGAACAAATAAAACACTCGACGGTAACTATCTTTTTTAGCCTACTGCACCTATAATCCCCTTAGTGATTTGCACTGAACGGTTTTCCGTTGCCACGAGCAACGTCCCCCACCCTACCCGTGCACTCTTGAAAACCACACGCAACTTTTCAACCCTCTATCGCATGAATTGTCAAATACAAAACACGAAGATGAAGGGTCGATTCGTTTCATTCCGATCTCAAATCGGATTTAATCGTTCGTTTTCCAAACAGTCGATCAGCGAAAAGGGCCACCTCTTATCCGATGAGCATGGAAGGCAACCCGTTGGAAAGGACATTGAGCACTCGCCGTTATCAGCTACCCAAACCGGCCCTGTCTGCGTTCGGCGGAGGCAATCCTTAGCCATCGTCGCGTCGGTTCTCTTCAAACAAACACGAAACGTAAATCTGTGCTAGTTGAGGACGTTTCGCGCCATCTAGAATTCCTTGTGTGTACTTACGTGTAAAAATGTATGTTGTAAAATGTCCCGATCAAACATTGAACAAAGAAACGCTCATTCTGTGTGTAATGTAAATATAACCGAGAGCGATTCCAATGAAAGGGGGCGCGGCGCGCCCTTCTCAACAACTCGTTGAATCTCCTGAACAGTTGAATTATTTAAATATTCTATCCGCACAGTTGAAATTGATCGTTTTTTTTTTAAATATCACATCTGCTAGTTGAATTTGACCGTTTATTCAGGCCCGACCTATTCGAATTTAATTGTTACTTTCAACTTAGTCGAATTCTATTGCTATCCCGAATGTAACCGGATGAAATTCGATCGTTTTTGCCCAGTCGTAAATTGGATCGTCACGTCGAACCGATCGATTCGTTCAAACATCTACAACACAAACGACTCAGAATCGATGGACATATCTCGAAAATTGTCGAATACGATATGATTTGCTCAACATTCCTCCCAGAGAATATACCTACGTTCGCTTGGTGTACCGCGCAATAAGTTGAAAACTATTCAAATCGACAATATTACGTAAAGCAGTACAATCTGTACCTACATTTATTTTCGGATAACGTTATAGTGTTTAGCCGAGCCGGAACCGGAACCGCAACCGCAACCAACCGAGAGGAATATACATAATAATATATTTTTTAAAAATCCGCGACAAAATTGTATTTCATATGTGCGTACCGAAATTAGACGGCTGTTGTTGATAACATATATAGTTTATGCTTGTCCATAGTTTGATAAAGAAAAGAGAAATGCGTAAACTTTTCTAAAAAAAAAAAAAACTATTGTGATAATTTAGTGTCGGTGGAAGGCGCAACCCTTCCGGGGGTGCATTTTATCTCGAATTTTAAACGTGACGGACTCTTCTCACGATCCACGTGTCGTACTGTCAAACGAGCCGATGAATTTTATTGCAGTCACGGGGAAAATATTCAAAGACGAAATCAATCGCGAAAGAAACTATGTTTATTCAAGAAATACCTCACATTTATTTATTCGTTTCGAAAGATAGGATGTTTTAACGAAATGTTTCAACAAGTTTTCCGTACTATGTGTAGATACATTATCATATTAGTTGAAAATTGAAATATATATATATCATCCTTGGAACTCGCTAACGTTTGTTCATTTTCCCATTCATACCGACTATTCAGAAATTAAATAAATGCATATTTATACAACCAAGGAATATTCTTTAAGACTACCACAAAACCAACATCTAAACTCAGTTTTGTGCATCACCTAAACTCAGTTTAGGAGGTGTTGCAAAAAAAAAAAACAAGTATTACGGTCTGACTGTATATATTATTTTCTAAATTAATATAATTTAATATAATTATTACATCATTCACCAACCTGAATCTAAATGGTGATTCACTCCGCTCCACTCCTGAAATGGAGTAAATGTAACTACGAAAATACCAAATACTGTATATGAAATACCAGTGAGTTTTCCTCACTTTCACGAAACTTACTGTGCAATACCTCATAACATACTTCTCTGTCACAGTACATCTATGAGTCACTTTCACTAGTTTCGCGGAAGATTCGCGGAGAGCCGAATGGAATCTGCGCAATTCTAAAGATTCATATGTAAATAGCGAAAATTCATTCAATCCCAACACCAAAAAAAAAGACAAAAGCAAATAGATGTAAACGGAGGCAGTGAATGACTGAGGTAAAAAAATTAATCCACTTGTAATTTTCGAAAATGTATCGAGCGATCAAATAAATATTAAATTGGTCTAGGAATTTACTTTTAAACTACGATTTTGTTTTACGTACATAAATGTCTGTATAAAAACAACATCTATTTGCTTCTGACAAAATAATTCTCACAGACCTTTTCCAACGGCGAACGCGTTCAGTGATGAAACCCTACCTGTTAATAAATAACAAACAATCAATAATAATTAAAGCTACAAATGTATACGAAAAATTCAAATTTTATATTATCTACAGGTGGAATTTTAATGTTTTTTTTTGTTTTAATTAGTTAATGCTCCCGTATTCAAATATGTATTGCGATTACTATGAGAAATACTCGTTCGAAACAAATGAATTTCTATAGAAATTTAAAACGACAATTTTAATAACATTGAAAAAAATTGAAAACAGATAATTAAAATGTGAAAAATTAATCGTCTACCTTTAATCCATACGTCCCAAGCTATTGGCCCGGCCGCGCAGATATACTCCTCGTCCTCCTCATCAGCATCTGCTCATCAGGGGAAACAGCCAAGGTCCAAGAGAAGAAAAAACAGCTCCGCCATCAATCATTGAACTCCTGAACAGAAAAAAAATGTCTTCAATATTTTTCGAATTTCTAACGTTTCTGTTTTCCTAAACTTTGACATTTTTTCATTAACTTTCGTTTGCAATAATCAGGGCGGTTTTAATAAACTTGATCGCTTTTTCAACTCATCAAAAATAAGTTCCTTTGTTTGAATTTCCTGCAGACGAGTTAAAAACTAAAATAAATTATCAAGTAATACGAATTCAAATTTTGATTTTAAAATGCATTCAAAGAAGGAAAACAGAACTACTCTAGACTTATCATTAATAAAGGGCTTTTATTTTGGGAGGAGAAAAACAATAATAGACTCCCTTGCATTCCTAAAACCACAGGGATAATAATATAACCGGTAGTTAGGTTGATAGTTCACCGTTGCCATAAATGGTTCCCGGGTACGCTCGGGCGCAATTATACCGCCTAATAAATTTGAATCAGTCCGCCTATTCTTCATGTTGTATGAGTGATCTAAACTGCAGCGCCATCCACACATCTCCAGTTGCACCTCTATTTATTTGGAATAATTCAACTCTCAACAGGCCCAATACAATGAAACGGTTGCTCATTTCGGGACAACTCACAGAGAGGGCGTCGGTGTGGTCCAGTCGATGCCTCCTAGGTGTTACCGCATCTTTGTAAAACGTCAAATAGGTCTAAAGCGCGGTTTGTTATCTGTGTTAAAAATAAGCAATGCTTATTAACAAACAAGAAACCGTGCTTTAAAACTGCTTGACGTTTTGAAAACATGCAGCACCACCTAACAGACATCAGCCGGACATTAGCCTAGACCCGTAGTCTCGCCCTCTCTGCAAGTAGTCCCGAACTAAGCAACCGACGCCTAACCTGACCGACTCATTGTAAATTGGCCTATTTTAACCCTTTGAGTGCCAACATGATTTTCAGAGAATTAGCCAAAAGTGCCATACTGCTAGTGTTGAAAAGAAAATAAAAAATATATTTCTTGAATCATTTTAAAGCATTTCATTCACGAAAAACATTTCAAAAACAAAAAATTATGTTATACATAATTTCATCATAGGTATAAAAATAAAATAAAATGTAATTCTGTCACTCCGCAGTTTATCAGTTACAAATATTTATGTTGCCCAATACATAATCCATGAAGCCTTTTTTTTTGCATTTGGAACAAATTAGATTTGATCTCTACTAGTTACCCATCTTTATTTACAAGAACCAACTTGAAATAATATGAAGCGCAGTTTCCACGGAAACTGGAATTTTCTCTACGTAAAGATATAATATATAATATTTCACTGGGGTTGGCAACTACTAGGCGCACACCTACTGCAAATGCCTACGTTAAAAGTTTTTCAAAAAATCAAAAATGTTTCAACATAAAAAGTACTAAATGATCGAGTATACAATTGTATCTTGAAGCTATATCATGCATGCTGTCAAGAAACAAAACTCAGGAGGCTTGAGTTCTTTCTCTAATTGATTTTTCTTAGCCCGAAAATTAACTTGAAACCAATAGATATAACGAATACGAATTAGGGCGCCACACAGGTAAAGAAGTGCGATCGCGCTCCTTGGCACTCAAAGGGTTAATCTAGTCGCCGCGACGCATCTCGCACTTTTCGAATGTTCGAAAGCAAATGAATAGCTAAAATGCCAAGCGATTTCGCCTACTTTGAAGAACAAATTGATAAATCACGGCACGAGGCGAGGGCCTCCATGGCCAACCGACACGCAAAAGCAGAACGTATTATTGAGATGATGATCGTGTAGATAAAAATACCTGTTCAAAACGAGTTCCAATTCCCAAAATTTACTTCACTTTAATAATGGTAGGTCTCGCAATCATAAGTCGCTTCTACTTTGATTGAATTTAGTCGACGCGAGTCGCGACACGCCAAATGCTCGAAAATGGCGTTGATAAACAAATCAACAGCGAAAATGTCAAACTGTCTCGCCAACTTCGATCAGCAAATTATTGAAATCACGGTATGAGGGCTTTCATGACCAACCAAGACGCAAATGCAAACGCAGAACGTATTACCTATGTTGCTACTTCAATTTTTCGACTTTATGTAAATGAAAATACCTGTTCAGATGAGCAACACACATTTCCAGAATACGCTTCACTTTAATTACGGTAGTCTCACAGTCAAGTTATCTCTACTTTGATTCAATTCAGTCGACGCGAGCCTTCGTGCATTTTACGAATATCCAAATATGGCGTCGATAAACAAACGAAGCGAAAAAACGTCAAACTGACGGACCTGCTGCGGTCCGTAACCAGACAAAAAAGAAGCGGATTGAGAGCGTCCATGGCCAATCGAGATGCCAACGTAAAATGAAAAATTTTATCCCCAGATCTTTTGACTAATACGCGTAATCAATTAGTTATTACTCCCATATTCAAACATTGCGATTATTATGGGAAATACTCGTTCGAAAGGAATGAATTTCAATAGAAAATTAAATAAATGACGTTGAAAAAAAATACGGAAAAAAGATATTAAAAGGTGAAAAAATGAATCGTATACCTTTAATCCATACGTTCCATGCTATTGGTCCAGCCGTACAAATATAATTGTCATTAGGGGAATCAAACACGGCCCAAGAGAAGAAGAAAACAACTGCCAATAATCATTGAACTCCTGAAAAGAAAAATCAGCATCCTTAACCGTTTGAGTGCCAACATGATTTTCGGAGAATTACCCAAAAGTGCCATACTGCTAATGTTAAATAGGAAGTAAAAAATATATTTCTTGAATAATTTTGAAGCATTTAATTCACTAAAAACATTTCAAAAACCAAAATAAAATGTAATTCTATTACTCCGCAGTTTATCAGTTATGAATATTTATGTTGCCCAATACATAATCCATGAAGCCATTTTTGCATTTGGAAAATATTACATTTTATCTTTTTACTGGTCACCCATCTATATTTACAAGACCCAACTTGAACTAACATCAAGCGCGGTTTCCACGGAAACTGGAATTTTCTCTACATAAAGTTATAATGTATAATATTTCACTGGGTTTGGCAACTACTCGGCGCACATCAACTGCAAATACCTACGTTAAAAGTTTTTCAAAAAATTAAAGAAATTTCAGCATAAAATGTACTAAAAGATCGAGTACACAATTGTATCTTGAAGCATATCATATATGCTTTCAAGAAATAAAACCTAGGAGATTTGAGTTCTTTCTCTACTTGATTTTTCTTAGTCGAAAATAAACTTGAAACCAATAGATATAACGAATACGAATTAGAGCGCCACACAGGTAAAGGAGAGCGATCGCACTCCTTGGCACTCAATCAAAGGGTTAAAAATGTTTAGCCTATGGATGTAGTTCTTAATTTCCCAAGGACTTCTTATTATTATTTCACAAACCGATGTTAAAGTTAAAGTTTACGTTCAATTAAAGTAAACGTTGAATTGAAGTTACATACTTTAAGTTAAATTTACTTTGAGTTGAAGTTAAAGTTAAGTGAGTAACTAAGGGTCGGTTGCATAAAAGTGAATTAAGTTTAACCCTGGATTAAATTGACATAATTGACAATTTATCAACGTAGTAAATGTCAAATATGCCAATTTAATCCAGGATTAAAGGCCATAGGACGATAAGCATGACGATTCGGCCCCAGAAAGGGATCTGATTCATCTTTACAGGGTATATTGGTACTAATAAGATTAGTTCATCCTGCAACTTTCAGATCTCTATCTATTTTGGTTTTTGAATAAATCGAAAAAAACTGAAAATCAGAAAATATTTTTTTCTCTAAAACGCCTGAACCGATTTCAATGAAATTTGTACACCATATAGGGGTACATAGAAGCTATTCCTAGAAAAAATTAAAGTTCATTATCTTTATAGTAACCATTGGAAACAGACGATTTTTTTCTAATTTATTTTGTTTCTGTAAGATAACGTTCTAGAACAATTTTTAAACTATGTTATTTTTATGCCTTTTGGCCTCTAGTATAATCTCTGGAAACCTCAAATTGATCGGAGAGGTACGCCATAGTTAAAAAAATAAAAACTGATTTTTCAATGTAAAAATGTATTAACTTTTTACACATTTATTACATGAAAAATAACATTTATTTTATCCATTTATAATCACAGATAACATCAAATTAAAAATATATTATCGAAATCACATTTTATTAATTTAAAATTTGAAACGTTCGAAAATTGCTATCTACAGGGTAGTCTTTTTAATTTAAGACAGTAAAATATCTCCCAATCTGAGTATTTTAGAGAAAAATGTTTTAAATATAAGTTAATTAGTATGAAAAGGGAAAGTTAATTCCGTTATGTATGTTTATTTTGGATCACCGTTTGGAGGTCATTTGAAGGTCAATGTATTTTTTTTTAAATAGAAACGTATATTTTTTTCCAGTCATATTCCTTACAAAAACACAAACAACATTCATATAAACCATTTTTCAATTTGGCGCTTAGTTTGAGAATTATTTGACAAGAAACTAATTCAAACATAACTAAATGTATTCTGTCAATATATCGGTAATGCAAAAAGTCCAATAATCTTATCCTCCTAAATTCCGCACCATACAGATCAGAGTCTCTGATGTACTACTTCTCTTATCCAAAATGGATTTTCAACAGACCAATAGTGCATATTATGGCAAGTTACTTCACAAATTATGGTGAAGTAAATCGCCATAACGTGCATTATTGGTCGGTTATAAATCCATCTTGGATAAGAGAAATCGAACATCAGAGGCCCTAATCTGTTAATGTATGGTGTGGAATTTTTGGGGATAAGATTATTGGACTTTTATAATGACAGAACACATTTAGTTACGTTTCAATTGGTTTCTTGACAAATATAAGTCAAACTAAACGTTAAATTGAAAAATGATTTATGTGAATGTTGTTTGTATTATTGCAAGGAATATTACTGGAAAATAAAAAATATAGGTTTCTATTTAAAAAAATTACATTGACCTTCAAATGTCGCTTCTCCAAAGGGTGGTCCAAAATAAACATACATATCGGAATTAACTTTCCCTTTTCATACCAATTAACTTTTATTTAAAATATTTTCCTCTAAAATACTCAGATTGGGAGATATTTTACTGTCTTAAATTAAAAAGACTACCCTGTAGATAGCAATTGTCGAACGTTTCTAATTTTAAATTAAAAAAAATGTGGTTTCGAAAATCTATTTTTAATTTGATGTTATCTGTGATTATAAATGGATAAAATAAATGATGTTTTTCATGTAATAAATGTGTAAAAAGTTAATTCATTTATACATTGAAAAATCAGTTTTTATTTTTTTTAACTATGGCGTACCTCTCCCATCAATTTGAGGTTTCCAGAGATTATACTAGAGGGCAAAAGGCATGAAAATAACATGGTTTAAAAATTGTTCTAGAACGTTATCTTACAGAAAAAAATAAATTAGAAAAAATCGTCTGTTTCAAATGGTTATCATAAAGATGATGAACTGTTATTTTTTCTATGAATAGCTTCTATGTACCCCTATATGGTGTCCAAATTTTATTGAAATCGGTTCTGGCGTTTTTGAGAAAAAAAATATTTTCTGATTTTCAGTTTTTTTCGATTTATTCAAAAACCAAAATAAATAGAGATCTGAAAGTTGCAGGATGAACGTATCTTATTAGTACCAATATACCCTGTAAAGATGAATCAGATCCCTTTCTGGGGCCGAATCTCCATGCTTATCGTCCTATGGCCTTTGATATCATGACAGGGATAGGGAAGTCAACTGTCCCGTATATTAGTCCGTGCCTTAGCTATACGCCTAGACGTCAAAATAATGGAACAATTACCTATGCACACTGAAAACTCAACATTTTAACTTCTTCGAAGTTCAAATTTTACGTTTTCCTCTCGCCATATCATATTTAAACGCGAAAGAATTATAACTCGATATTTGACACACAGGCTAGTTACTTGAAGTAAAGATGATGGAATTAATTAAATGGTCCTTGCTATAAGCCAGAAGCCCCACAAATAGGATCATAACCTAATAAAAATGATAGTCTTTAGGGTTGATGACCTAAAACCTAAATATTATTTTGTGAATAACTTTTTTTTAGACATAAAATTAGTTTGTTTGTTGCATAAAATGAAACATATTACATAACTGCAAAAATGATGTATACTTTCTTCAAGTCGTAAAAATTAACCGTTTGTCCAGAAATGGAAGGCTTTTGATTAAATTAATTGAAACCAATTTCAAAGTGGATAATATTAAAAAAAAATCAAGTAGTTGGCGGCGTTTCTTTATTTCCAAACTTTGAAAATACTAAATTAAACCAGTTGTTATAAGTTTAAATTATTTAAGTGGATTTTGACTAATATCACTAAAGAATGCAATTTTTTTGGAATAAGTTTATGCTCGAGTTAGATAGGTATTCGAAAATACTGTTGTACACATGTCGATGCAACTTTAGCTCGCGTTAATAAGTAAAATGGATAATAGAAACTTGTAGTTCGAATTTTGAGTTCAAACTAGTTGAGTTTTTTTACCACTGAAACTTGATAAAATTTGTTTCAGTAAATTTAATAATTTTACGCCTTCGATTTTTGGAAAAACGATTGATTTTATCGACTTGAAGTATACATTATTGTTACAGTTTTTATTATCCTTGTTTTTATGCAAAAAAAATCAATTTTATGTGAGACAAAAAGTTCAAGGTTAGCATTTTTCTTTGGTTTGTGCTCCTATTTGTGACGCTTACAGTTACTAGTCTGTGTACTTACTGACTATCAAGTTATCCCTTTTACCTTTAAGCATGATACGACGAAAGGAAAAAATAAAAAATTAAACTTGGAAGGCCTATATTTTTCTTTATATTTAGTTTTGAGTGTTTTTATTCATAAAAACTTATGCCATTATTTTGACCCATAAAATCTCGTCTAGGCGTTTGGCCAAGGTAAATCCAAACACCCTACAAAAAAAGTTCTTTTCCTTTACAAGTTTTCCCTAAACCAGTCGCTAAAGGCGTAGCGATTGACTAAGAACCCCTAGAAAAAGGTTATCTGGCCCTGAATACAACGAAAATTTTCTGTTGTCATGACAACCAAGAAAAATGCTATAATTATAATTATAGTTACGTACAATGATCCCAACAGTACCGTACCCTTATTCGGCTTGATCCAGGGTCGGTTCATGAAAACATGGAAAAAGTTCGGGATTTTTTCATTGGAACGTAAGAACATTGTTTAAACAAGTTCTGTATGTGCTAAATTTATCTCGGTGTATTTCAGATACACCCTGTACCTATAACTGGCATTCGGTCGTAAATTGTAATCGATTTCATTGGTTGGAAACTTCTTTATATGGCGTCGGAAATACGTTTCCGACCTACGTCTACGCGCTGCGATGCCAGTATGATGTGCCGAGCACGTTTTTATGAATCGCCCTGTATAATGCGCCGTTACTCTGTGCCGTAACCATACATGTAATAGAAGACTATATCCTATCCTATCTCCCCAATGAGAAAATTTTGTCCCAACATAAGAGTGAGAGGAACATATATATCGCATCGTCCAGTAGCCCGTTTCATAAAAGTT
>JAUIMY010000151.1:0-63868 GCA_033557855.1 Hydrochus callosus | reverse complement strand
GAGAGAGGGAGAGAGAGAGGGAGAGAGAGAGAGAGAGAGAGAGAGAGAGAGAGAGAGAGAGAGAGAGGATTTACCGCATAGACAAATCCGAAAGGATCCATAAAAAAAACGAAATCGAATGTTGTAATAGTTATAATAATGTACTCACATTACACATTTTTATGTATGTACAAAATTTACAATAGTATATATGACATCACAAGTTTCCCTAAATTTATTTATAACGAATTCTGCAACTCTTCGGTCTTTATATACTAGAACATAATTACAATAATATACTTAGAAGCTAGATACACTGTACAAGAACGGCGGTTTGCGCACGTGGACGCGCTCCCCTCACAAGGGGATTACATGTCCGCGCGAGCAAACGAGAAATAGAAAAACTAAAGACGATAAGCTTTTCCTTCCAATTTCCTTTTTCGCATTGAACGTCCGGGAAAGAAAGGAAAAAACTAAACCTATATTCACATTTGTTTTGTATGTTACAGTTTAAACGCCTCTGCCACTGTTGAATCCGAAGAAAGAAACCGATCGAACTCCGTAATATAATGCTACATATTTTTTCCATTTTTCATTTAATTAATATATTATGCTTTCTATATTTTACTCTCTTTATATTTTAGTCGTACTTATCTCCTCATAAACAACGGGTAACGATTGCTCAGGCATCACGCCGCTTCCCGCCCCACCTTAGTAAAATTAAACACGTAACAATTACAATGTACAAGCGAATAAGGTAAGTGGAGGAGAAGTGGCGCGAAGTTTTCGCCAGCGCCCCACCTCCGACGAGTGGGGAGGGGCAGGTGGCGACCGAAATGAGGGTGAAGTGAGGGTCGATCTGTCGTCGGACACGCGTCAAATTAAAACACCGATTGACGACGTCCGGCGACAGAGAGAGCCCTGACGTGTAGCGTAACCCCAAAATCGAAAATTAACCATCCTTAGGATCTAAATGAGGGGCCTCGGGCTTTTCCGTACAAAAGGCAGAACCGCCAGAGGCCAAAACAAATCAACCGAAAAAAGCTCACGTATGAAAATAAACACCTTTCTTCCAATAAGTCCTCCTAATGCATAGAAATAAAGAAAGAGTTATGAACTAAGAAATGAGATCGAGTCTAACCACTTTTAAATATAGTAGTAGGGTTTTTAAAATTTAAATAATTTTTTTGCGTAGAATAGCTTCAGTTTCACTACTCGTTTTTTACCTTTTATATCTGAAATCACAGTGAATTGTATTTTTTCTGCTTTTTTTCACAATATTAAGTAATTCTGCATCCATCAATAAGTTTCAATATTTCGAGCTTCAGTATAACTTTAATAATATGCGGTCCGGGAGAACGAGGTCAGCGGCACCTCGACTCCCGCCGCCGTAAGACGTTAAAGAGGTTATAGATATTCTTACGAACGTTATGTCGAAAGGAGCAATGGTAAATCACACTCAAACTGGCAGATATCTGGTATGGACAGATAACGTTCGCTACGATCGGTAGAGGGTCGTAGCGATCAGCGCCGTTGCATAGAGGGCGCAGCTTTCACACTGTCGTGATGACTATTAATAGATGGGCTATGTCTGCTACGCGTTCTAACAGACTCGGCGCTATCCTCCTCAGGTTTTCGTTGACGAAGTCGCACGATGGGAATATATGCACGACGTAAGCAGGCTGGAAATAAATTTTTATGTTGTAAGATTGTTCAATTTGTGGACCGAAGGTTTCAATATTCGATTTATTTCTTGATTTTGGGTTTCATCGCAGAATTGGTTTAGTTCCAGAATAGGTACTTACAGGTTGGGTGGTGCCAGGCGCAGCAACATTAACGATCCCGGCAGCCTGTTTTTGTTGTAAGTAAGTGATGAATCCGTTCGTTAAGTTAGTGGATTGTTTTAGGACGTCCATGTGGTCGTGACCGCAAGGTAGAGCCAAAAGCATGCAATGCTCGTTTTCCATCTGCGAAGAATGAAGAAATCGGTTAAATCTGATGTTTTTATACTCTCCGAAACGAAGTCTTAATTTATGAGTGAGATTTGTTCAATGCTTAACGTGTAAAATAGGTAATGTAAAATGTGATTGATGACAGAAAATGATTTCGATTGGTAAATTTTATTGACGTTAGACTAACCTGCATCTTCCTGGCCACGCCTTCCACTTGTGGTGGTTCCAGTCTCATCCTTTGGAATATCCTCAAAGGCGGTGTTGAGCCATCGTTGTTTTTCGGCAGGCTGTATTTAGCCACCGATTCATTTCCAGATACGAAGTACATCTGCACGGCCGCTTGGTCGTTCTTCAAGGCTAGGAGGCCTTGCCACATGCAGGGGTATTGCTGAAATTTAAGAAGTTATTTTAATTTTGTGTTTGAGGCATTAATTAAAAATGTTATTATATTTTACTAGCGGATTTTTCGTATTAACAAGAGTAGGTACTTATACAAAGTGGTTAATCTAACAACTGTCACATTAGGAAAGGTGCGCGAATCCGACTGATTACAAACCTTGAGCAGCATGAGAAGACTTTCAGCCTGAGGTGGCACTTGGCTCGCATGGGGTGGAGTTGCTGCTTGGAGGCCTCGCTGACTTGCGGGAGCATCGGCTCCAACATGTCGAGCGACAGCACCCATGAGGTTTCCGGCGGCACCAAGGCCGGCCCCCAGGGCCAGGGCATGTCCGCTCATTGGTCGGTCAGGTAGATGGGCTGTCATGGGTCGGTCCTGGGCACCCAGGCCGCCCATATGACCGGCTAAGGCCGAATGGGAGCTCAATGGTCTCTCGGGATGGCCTAGCGAGGTCATGTGGCTGAGAGGCCTTTCGCTACCCAAGGCAGCCAAAGAGCTGGTGACTTGACGGTGGGCTGGTGGTGGTTCTGCCGTCGCAGAGTCGTAATACCGGTTGGCGTGGTAGTGCTGCATGCGGGCGCCGTGCATGTTGTAGCCGGCCATGACTTGCGGGGAATCTGAAAATGATTGAACAATTGAACGGTTTATATAATTTCTTATTGTCTTGGAACGATTAGGCCATTGGATGAGTCGGACTTCCTTACTGTCTTTAAACGGTTAGGTTTAAGAATGCCCAGAGGAACTGAGCATAAAATAATTTTACAAAAATTACCTGTTGTTCTATCATGGGGCGACTGCAGACTGAGAGGCACTGTGGATGATCGGCCAGTGAGGGCTAACCCCACTGAACCGGGCCTTCTCAATTCTAAGGGAGGTGAAGTGACGGGAGCCTCTTCTCCTTCTTGTCCGTCTCCGGGTTTCTCCAAACCACCAGAGATAATAGGGGATCTGTAAACAGTACAAAGGAAATTAGAAGACAGACACCTTTTGCAGTCCCGTGTCGTGGTAGCACCGACATTAATGAAGATGAAATATGACCACAAAGAGTTAATTTGAGACCAACTGAAGCTTAAGAAAGCTCTGAGAAACCGAGCATTAAAAATATGATGTACAAACCTTGGCAGGTGATAGGACTGTCTCAAGTATTGTTGATACATGACGTTGTGCGGGTGCATGTAATGGGCTGGAGTTAGGTCGTGTGGCGGCCTGAGAGGCACCGAACCTGGTGGGAAATGTGCCATTGCCTCGCCCTGTAATTTAAGGGGAAACAAATTATTGTGCGATCGTAACTTGAACGTATATGGAGCAGTACGTCATGACGCCGGTGTATGTTAAATATACATTCCGAAAGTCAAAGACCAAGGCAGATGGGACTGGAAAACGCGTAGATTGAGGGAAAGGGGAAAGAGTACAATGTAGTATGCGAAACGAATACAATGTAGTCTGCGAAACGAATACAATTGAAGTCTGCAAAACGAATAGTCTGCGAAACGAGTACAAAGTAGTCTATGACACGAACAGTGTTTATTCTTCGAAACGAAATTTTCTAGGGTAAAACACCAAGTCACAAAGAGACGGTTCACCTGAGGCGAAGGAGAATTTTGGTGAGCTGGCGGGGGACTCCTGCTCCTGTTGTAAGTCCCTCTTTCTCCGTGCTGCATACGCGGGGTTAAGAAAAGCAGAGTTAGTTGAGAAAATCGTTGTTACAGAAAGCTGGTGGTTAATGTGGCTAATTTACCTACTGGCTACTGAAATGGTGCTATTTTCTAACGGAACGAAATATGCTCAATTTTGTTGAGGATACGCTCAACCTGAGTCATCAAAATCAATCTAGGCCAGGAGGAGTCATATGCCATCCATCTTTTATTTCATCCAAGTATGACAATGGACATAGCACTCGTTCATACTGGAGTCAATACAGAACCTATTATTGGGTCGTAAAGCAAAGGAAAGGAGAGGGGGGGGGGGTAGTGAGAAAGGGTTATTTTGCATAGACAGCATGGGGAGGTAGGGGTGTTTGGGGAGGCGGTGGAGTAGTTGAGGAAGTGGGGAGTTGGGTGGTTCGTAGTGGGAAGAGTTGAGTGATTTGGAGTGGGAGGAGTTTGATGGTTTTGGTGGAGGAAGTGAGGGGGATTCCAAAAAGGATAGTGGTAGTATAAAATGAAATTCCATCCAAGAATAGGAATTTAACCTAGAAACGCCAAGGAAAGAAACACACGAAGAAAAATAAGAAAAAGGTTCCGAGAAATCACTAGCAAAAGACTACTCACCAAACTAGCCTCGTAAGCTGGAACCGGCATGCCTGCTTGCAGGACGTGCCTCGTCTGGCCTTGCGGGGAAGCGTTGGATCTCGGCACCATCACACAACCGGCCATCGAGACTTCGACCTTGGGCGGGTCCATCGCTTTGCCAGGTGGCGCTGCTCCTTGGATCAACCTGGACGGGTTGGCTCCGGCCACGAGAGGTTGTTGGCTCAAGTGGGGTTGCTTCAGGGGTGGGCTGGCCACCGCTCCGGTTAAGATTTGCTGCTGTTGGTGCAGTCCGTGTGGCTTGACCAGCGGACCTTTGGTCATATTGATCTGCTGTTTGACCGTGTGCGGTTGCTTGACGTGGGCCATCTGGGTGTTGACGACTTGCGGGACCATTTGTCCTAGGACGTGTCCGGGCTTGGGTTGGGCCTGCTTGGCGGCTTGTAGGATCTGTTGCTTCTGCAACGCCGCCATCTGGTTGGGCGAGAGCGGAGGCTGGGTGACTTTGACCGCCTGATGGGGTTTGGGAGCGGCCATCGGGAGGTTCGGTCTGGGTGAGAGGTGTGCTGGGATGTAGTTCGGCAAGGAAACGTTGACGTTTAGATTTTGGTTGACCGGAACAGCCGGTTTGCCAGGGAAAGGCTGCTGGACATTTGAAGGTGGCGGTTGGGGTTGTGGTTGGGTGACTTTGGCTGCGGTCGGTTGAGGTTGCTGTTGCTGGGAGACGACTGCTTTGGCGGCTTGGGAAGACAAGACGTGGGCTTTTCTCGATTTGATTGGAGGTTTCACTGCGGGTGTTGTGATAACAGTTGGTTCTTCGACTTTCGGTTGGGCCGCTGCGGCAACAGGTTGTGGCGCTTGAGGCCCTCCGACTCCGCCCACGGGAATGTACTTGCCCTCCTCGCATTCCCTCATTGGTGTTAGGAGACCCGTGACCGGGTCTATGAGTGACGTGGGTTCTTGAGCCATTTCGCCTTTGACTCGGCGGAGCATCGCCGCCTTGAGTCCTTCGTGCGGTTTCTCCTTCGGAGGCGGTGGTGGTTCTTGTTTCGTTTCAACAGGTTGTTGCGGTTCACTTGATTCTTTTTGGGTTGCCGCCTCTTTAGGTAACTCCGACTCCTCGGGTTTAGCTTCTGGAACTTCGGCTTTGACCGACTTTTCTTCAGAAGAATCGTCCGTCGTCTCCGAAGCCCTTCGGTCCTTCTTCCTGCCTCCCCTAGGCGACTTCCTCGGGACTTCCGGCAAAGTTGTCTTCCCAGCTGTCTGCCTGGTGGTCCTCCTTCCAACTACACCACCAGCCGTGCTCGAGCGAGTCGCCATAGCCATATTCCTAACGACGTCCTCGATGGTGTCATCCACGGTATTCCTGGAAATGTCCTTCTCCTGCAACCTCCTGGACTTCCGCGTGTTGACAGCTGGAGCTGTGAACTCCTCCTTGGTTTCTTTAGCCTCAACCGGTTTAGGTGGAGTCGGCTCCTTAACCTCTTTAATCTCGCTCTTGACGATAGCTTGAGGTGCCGAACCGGTGTTGGCGGGTTTGATGGTCAAAATGAGCCGCGGTCTGTCTTTATTCGCCGCCTCGTCCGAATCATCCCTGAACTCGTAAACATCGCTCGAGGATTCGTCAGCTTTAGGAATTTTCCTTTCGTTTTTGGGCCGACCTCCTCGACCACCCCGCTTGACGACCACCTGAGGTTCTTTAACGGTCCTTCCTCTCCGAGTCTGCATCCCACCTCTTTCCACTGTTTTGCCTTTGCGACCGCGTCCACCACGACCACCCCTGCGCCCTCTAGTTGCAACAGCCTTCCCTTCTTCCTTGCTTTCGATGGCGTCCTCCATGGACTCATCCTCCTTCGAGTCGTCCTCCATCTTCTCGTCCGCTCTCTCAGATTTCGCATCGGTCTCTGCCCACTCGTCCTTCTCGATCTCGCTACTCCGGTCCGACAGCTCATCCGCGGAGCACAGAGCGTCCACTTTCTTGATGACCGAGTCGATGTTGACCTCCTTGGCCGACCAGTAGTCGCTGTCTTCTTTCGAGTCGAGCGGATCCTCTTTCGTTTCCCCACTCAGACCTTTACCGATGTCCGAAGCTACGCTCTCCGTGTCTGCTTTCTCGTCTTCGAACTTCTCCACTTCCCGAATGACGGACACTGCTTCGTTGTCCGTCTTGGCATTCTCCTGGTCTGTGGGAGTTTTGTCACCTTCGGCTTTTCCATGGTCAGATTTGCAGTGCTCGGGTTTCGCAAGCTCAGCTTTTCCTTGTTCGGCTTTCCCGTGCTCAGCTTTCCCAACCTCGGCTTTTCCTTGTTCGGCTTTCCCGTGTTCAGCGTCTCCACGCTCAGTTTTTCCATGCCCAGCTGTACCTTGTTCGGCTTTTCCATGCTCGGCTCTCGCAAGTTCAGCTTTCCCAAACTCAGCTTTTCCAATCTCAGCTTTCCCAAGCTCAGCTTTTCCAATCTCAGCTTTCCCAAACTCAGTTTTTCCAAGCTCAGCTTTCCCAAGTTCAGTTTTTCCGTGTTCAGCTTTTCCACGATCGGCTTTCCCATGCTCAGATTTCCCATGGTCGATGGACTTCCTACGCTCAGAAGATTTCTCATCCCCACCAACCTTCTCATCCTTGCCCCTGGGCGAGCCAGTCGGGTGCTTATGCACAGATTCAACCGTCTTGTCGGTTTTGTCACCTTCGGATTTTGCCACAGCAGGTTCTTGATGGTCAAACTCCTTTTTGATTTGCGAAGTTGCCACCGGGTCTCCTTCGAGTTCAGAAACATCATTCTCGATTTTCACCTTTACATCGCGCTTGCTCGCCTCGTCACCCTCCAATTTCATTTGCAGACCCTCAGACAACCGGCTCACGGTAGCTGCCAAATTGGCCTTGACCGGTTTAGTGTCAGAAATGGACGTTTTTCCTTCAGACTTGAGATTCTTGAGATCCGCTTGCTCCGCCTTCATAGCCAACAGCGCCGAATGGGCCTCCAAGTTGGACTGTTTGGCCTCAAAGTTGGACTGCCTCGTAACAGAGTTGAGCTGTTTCGTAACGGAATTGGAACGTTTCGCCTCCAAAATAGATTTTCCGGTGTCGAAATTGGATTTTCCGGCTTCAAAGTTGGATTTTCCGGAATCGATGTTGGGTTTTCCGGCATCGAAGTTGAATTTTCCGGCATCGAAGTTGGATTTTCCGGCATCGATGTTGGACTTTCCGGTATCGAAGTTGAATTTTCCGGCATTGAAACTGGATTGTTTGCTTTCCAAATGCGGTTGTTTTAAATTCAGCTTGTCGTCTGTATTTGACTTGCCAACCCCATATGATGCACCTCCAGATTTAAGATCCGGATGGGCAGGCTTAACGTCCAGGTGGGATTTGGACTCCAGTTGGGATTCAACGTCTGAATGAGATTTGGCGTCCAAATGGGATTTACCATCCAAATGGGATTTGGCATCCAAATGAGACTTGACATCCAAATGGGACTTAGCATCCAAATGGATTTTGGCATCCAAATGGAATTTACCGTCCAAACGCGCAGATTTTCCGTCCGAATGGACCAACCTAACCTCCAAATTGGATGATTTACCCTCAACGTTAGTTTGTTTCTGAAGATGCGATTTCGCTTCAACGCCTTGCTTAACATCCAAGCGAGCGGCATTCACCACAGCGCCGTCATCCACGAGCGATTTCGAACCGTCCATTTTCAACTGCTTACTGTCAACGTTAGTTTGTTTATCGTCTGGACCGGACCTCTTGCCATCGACAGTTTGCTTCAACTCATTCAACTTTCCTTCTGTCGATTTGATTATTTGGGTCTTCACCAGAGGGACAGCTTCCACGTTCATCTGCATAGGCTGCACCACGACAGACTGGTGTGCGGGTTGAGGTGTTTTCGTCGCGCCCCTTAGTCTACCAGGAGATTGCAATCCGGGTGATGGTAGATTTGAAGGTGAGCTAGTCTGCAAGTTCAACGGTGAACCCACTCGTCCTGGTATGCCAACCACCAAAGGCGGCAGAGCAACGGACAAGCCTAAACTTGTCGTTGCCGGCGGTACTCCTGCAACGTGTACACCATGTGGCGCTGTAAGACCAGAAGATGGCAACCCGACCGGTAACCCAGCGTTGAAAGAAGCTTGTGGACCAGACGCAGATTGGAGTGTTGTCAAATTTGCTGCAGATGACGGAATGGATCCGAGACCGCCCACAATCGATTTACCTCCAAGTGTTGCCGGTAAACCAGAAGCAAAAGTTGCTGATAAACCGAGAGGCGATGGTATCCCAGCAAGTGTCGACGGTAGCGTTCCGGTATATGATGTTAGGGTTCCAGCAAGTGAAGACGGTACAAGTGAAGACTGTACTAGTGAAGACGGTACTAGTGAAGACTGTACTAGTGAAGTCGGTAGAAGTGAAGACGGGACAAGTGAAGACTGTACTAGCGAAGGCGGCACAGCGAGTGAAGACGGTAAAGTCACTGCAAGTGACGATGGTAGCGCCGCCACGTGTGACGAAGGCAAACTAACTGGCACCGACACTCTACCCGCCACACCTTCCATACCGAACGGCAATGCCGCATTGGCTGGGATTCCGGCAAAATGGGGTTTGATCTCTGGGTTTGGCTTCTCCACCCTCGAACCGCCTCCCAAAGTGACAGCTGCTGCTGTGTCCGCAACCAACTTCGGATTCCCATTCGATTTCGGCACGTTCCCCAATGACAGGTTAAGTTCTTCGGTGACCTTCTCGATCGCCAACTGTTTGGGCAGTTCTGGAGTGTTGACTGTCGAACTCGATTTCTCCGGTTCCAATTTACTCGAACCGCCCGGCGCCACGATCACCGGACTAGGAGTGGACGTCCTCGAAGAATCACCAGCCTTGAGCAACTCGACATGCTTGAGCATTTCCGTCTCTTTTCCCCCGGGTGTCTTGGGCGCCTGCTGGATAATGCTCGGATGTCCAGACGGTGAAAGCGAAGCGAGTTTAGGGCCCTCTTGTATTACATTCATGTACGGTTTTCCCGGCAGCCCATGCGAAGAGATTATGATGCTCGGTGGTTGATTGACACCACCTGCGATGGTCGATGTAGGGCTGAGATGGTGCGGCACGTTGGAAGGTACATGATGTACGTTAATAGCGGTTCTCGGAGAACTCGTTGACATGCGAGGCCCACTAGAACTCGTGGCTGTGCTGTAAGGTACACCATGAGCTACGTGAGGTCCACTCGAACCGCTATGAGGCCCACTTGAACTGACGTGAATTCCACTGGAAGAAATATGGGGTCCACTTGAACTGATGTGAGCTCCACTTGTACTGAAGTGAGGTCCACTGGAACTGATGTGAGGTCCACTTGAACTGATGTGAGGTCCACTTGAACTGATGTGCGGTCCACTTGAACTGATGTGGACTCCACTTGAACTGATGTGAGGTAAATTTGAATTGATGTGGGGTCCACTTGGACCCATGTGTGGCCCACTTTGACCCATGTGAGGCACATTCGATCCCATGTACGTTACACCAGAACCCATGTGTGGTAGACCTGCACCCATGTGAGGCACACTCCCAGCCGCACTATGTGAAACACTAGTGCCTATGCTATGGGAAACACTAGTCGCCATGGTGTATGGTGTACTCGTGGCAACGCCATGCGGTACACTCGTCGCGATGCCATGGGGCACTCCATGGGGAATCCCATGTGACATATGGACATGATGGCCTCCAGGCTGCATCGAACTCTGCGAAATCTGCAGCAACCCGGGATGCCCCTGATGCCCGTGAGATGACGGGGTGTACGTCTGATGATGGCCTTGAGATGATGTGCCAAGGCTCTTAGGACTAGCGAGGTGCCCTTGGCCGGTGGGACTTTGACATGAAGTGTGGCCTTGTGACGTCGCGATGTGGCCGTGCGATGTCGGAACGTGCCCTTGGGACGTCGAGTTGTGGATGTGGCTCTGTGATGTTGGCAAGTGTCCTTGGGGTGTCGACAAGTGGCCCTGAGATATGTGACCTTGGGACAAGTGCCCCTGTTGTGCCGACAAGTGCCCTTGTTGGGCCGACAAGTGTCCCTGTTGTGCCGACAAGTGTCCTTGTTGTGCCGACAAGTGCCCTTGTTGGGTCGACAAGTGCCCTTGTTGTGTCGACAAGTGCGCAATATGGCCCTGTTGTGCCGAAATGTGTCCATGAGACGACACAATGTGGCCTTTGCCTCCCGAAGGACTGTGGGCCTGCAAGATGCCAGGGTGCGCTTGGGATGGACCCGAGTGACCCTGCACGACTCCCGAATGCGACACAGGCGGTAGACCTAAATATGAAGGCCCATACGGTGACGGATGTAATTTCGGGTCCGCGAGTGCAGACGAAGGTCCTCTGATTTTATCCATGGCGCCTAAAATGGCGGTGAGGAAAAACAAAATGAGTCATTCGATTTTAAGCCACTCAAGTTAAAAATTCCGCGCCCAAAATAATTTATTAATAATTTTCATAATTTAGCTGCTGTCAAGTAGTATGACATTTCTAACCAATTTTTTAAATAATTTCCGATAGTTATTTTAACCTCAATGCAGCCGGATTTAAGTTAATTTATGTTATACATATGTAACACGCATTTTCGGCGGCAATGGAGTACAAAGGTTAACCATTGCTATTACCAGGTCAGTTGTGTGCATTATCGTAAGACCTGTAAATCCATTCCTTATTCCTTGCTATACGATTCCAAAGTAACAAAGTAACAGATTTTTGGTTACATATCTTACGAGAATGCACAAAATCGATCCAAGGATCATATTTGAAAAAATTATTCGAGTCGGAAGGGGTTGTCATGACAACTTGAACGAAAGCGGCGACCACTCCCATATAGCAACTAGATAGCGCGCCGGTTTTTTAGGCGCCTGGTTGCTTCGACAACCCCCTGATGGGTTCGCGCCGAACCCATCGAAGGAGTCGGGCAACCAGCTGCGGCGAACTGGCGGTCAAAAAGGAGATGCATCATCGAGGTACGATCTGGGAGTGGTCACCGCTTTCGCTTTAGTTTTCGCAGCGGATTCATTGAGTTGGTTGTCGAACACATGTATAAAGTTCAGCCTACTGAAGGGTTAATAACAATAATATTACATGATTATGATTCAGGCGTACCTTGCAAACCATAGGAGGAAGTTGTTGGTACCATACTGGGCAAGTAGCCGTATTCGGCTGGTTTCCCCTGGACCTGGAGTGCAGGTGGACGGTCCCTCTGGAAAGTCGGTTGCATGAGCATCCGCGGTTGCATTTGGACGTAGCCTGGAATGGCACCCTGGTAGGCCATCCTTGGGCGCTCTAGTTTCTGGTCTGCACCTTGCTGGAGGGCGGCTTTGGATTGCGGAAGGATCAGTGTGCCGGGTTGCATCGGCTTGGAGACCATGACTGGCGTGATAGGCAACCGGCTGAGGGTGCCTGGTTTGGTTCCGTCTACAAGCTGCTTTTGTACAGGTTGTGGGTGGGAGAGTTGCGCAGGCATGTTGTGCGTCACACTCTTGGTGGTGGCGATGAGAACCGGTACACTCTGCACCCGCACTGCGTTGTCTTTGGTGGTGGCTGTCCTGTCGTCGGGTTTAGGGTGAAGGTCGTTGTTTGCCTCGGTTCCGTGCTTGAGCTGCGCCTGCGGTTGGGTGACGTTGTCTTTGCAAACGGTTTTGAGGCTGCCTTTATCGTCGGGTTTAGTGGGCTCGGGAACGTCCAATCTCTTGTCTTTCCAATTTTGGGATATGACGGAGCGTTGTTCGGACGTTCTTGATTGATCTGTTTTTCTCTGATCGACGAAGCTCCTGCCGTCGGGAATTCTTATGTCCGATAGGTTCCTATTCGCCTGGAGGTTTCTGGACTCTGAGGTGCTCCTGACGTTCGATTGGTTGCCTCGTGACGCTTCAGCCATGGATCTGGATTCGGAAGCGCTTCGCGGGTGGTCGGACAAACTCCTAGTATATTCAGAGGGGGCTCTGCTGTCGTGGGTGTTCCTTGAAGGTGGAGGTTTAGGCATGTGGGATGTGACTCTGGAGTCGTGAGGTCTCGAGAGGTCCGCGGTGATTCTCGAGTGATCGGAATTGATTCTCGAGTCTTGTCTGGGATGATCGGGGGCGAGTCTCGAATCTTGCCTGGAATGGTCGTGGAGTCTGTGGTCGGCGTTGATTCTCGGATCTTCGGAATTAACTCTGGGGTCGTGAGGTCTGGAATGTTCGGTGGTTCTGTGAGCATCGGGAACGGCCCTGGGATGTTCAGTGGTGCTCCTGTTATCAATGATGGTTCTGTTATCAATGTTGCTCCTGCTATCAATGTTGCTCCTGTTATCAATGGTGCTCCTGTTATCAACAGTGCTCCTATTATCATTGGAGCTCCTGTTGTCACTGGAGCTTCTGTTATCGATGGAGCTTCTGTTATCAATGGAGGTTCTATTATCAATGGAGCTTCTGTTGTCAATGGAGCTTCTACTGTCAATGGAGCTCCTATTATCAATGGAGCTCCTATTCTCAGCGGTCTTCCTATTCTCTGTGGAGCTCCTATTATCGATTGAGCTCCTGTTATCAATAGAGCTGTTGCAATTATCGATCGAGTTCCTAGCATTGTCAATGGAACTCCTGGCGTGATCAATGGAACTCTTAGAACCTTCCGCGTTCCTAAGGTCAGCAGTTCTGGACTGCTCGCTGGTGGTTCTCGAGTCTCTGGTGGCTCTGCCTGATTCGGAAGAGAATCTTTGGTATTGGTCCAAAGACCTCCTGTTGACATCGAGGCCACTCTTGGCAGGCTCACCGTGTCTATCGACCGTGCTCGATTTAGCATTGTCCTTGTGTGTCGCGAGCTCTGGTTTTCCCTTAACCTCGTTCCGATGGTCTTGTTTCTTCGACCCATCGGTTTTCCCCAGTTCCGGCCTCGGAACCGTCAGCAAACTAGATGATTTCAAGGGCGTCAGGGACGGAGGGCTCTTGAGGCTCTGCGTCTTCACGCCTTTACCCTGCTCTTCGGACCTGAAGTAGCTCGGAATGTCTGGGGTTTTGGGTGGCTGCGACAGATCGACCATATCCGGGGTGCGCGGCGGTTGGTCGTACCGCAGATTGATCTCCTCCTGTTCTTCGGTGTCCGTGTCGATTTGCAATTCGTGCTCGCTTTGCGGGGTGTCCGGTTTAATTTCTATTTCACTGGAATTGAGACTCTGCACCGCCTGCCTCATCTCCTCGTCGTCCTGGGTGTTTTCTTCAGGCAACGTGCTTTCTTGCTCGCTGACGATGGGACCGATTTCCTCCTCAACGCTAAAATCGAACTGGCCGTTGCCGAAGCTCTCCCCTAGTAAAGCGGCGACAGCGTCTTCAGTTTCTTCTTGGGAAATAACAACCCTAGGTTTATCCGCTGATTCGGGTTTATCTTGGCCGTCGGTTTCCGTTTGTGGAGTCGCCTCCGCCATCGCCTCAAACTCGGAAGAAATTGATTTGACAGCAGTTTCGTGGATTTTCTCGTCGATTTCCAAACCGAAACCGGGAATGAACTTCTCCCGTTTCTTATCCTTGGAGCTCGTTGGAGTGCTCGTGCCGGGTTCCTTGACCGGTTCGTCCGTTATCGACTTAACAGCCGTCTCGCCAGCCTCGGGACTGCTGAAATCCGGCAACCGCTTCTTCTCCTTACCAGAAGCGTGGCTCTTGGGACTCAACAGCGCGGACTCTTGCATATCCGAAATATTAGGCAAGCTCTGGCCGGACTTCTCCGCGTCCTTGTCGTCGAGGGCACCGTCCTTCTTGGGTAAATCAGGCGACTTGACCTTATTCTTGTCGTGATGGTGGTGGTGGTGATGATGGTGGCGCTGTTTCTCGTCTTTGCTCTTCTTGCGTTTCTTCTTCTTCTCCTTCTGCTCTTTTCGCTCGACGGTCTCCTTTGGCCGATCGGCCTCCTCGAACCGAAACACCTCCTCCGCCACTTCCTCTTTCGGTTCCTCCTTAACACGGATCTCCTCCATTTCGACCGAATCGTCTTTGATGTTGTCTTCGAGCTGCTTGCCCAAATCCGAGTAGTCCACGCTGTTCTCGTTCACCTCCTCCCGCATCCGCTTCTCTTTCTCCTTCCTGCGCTTCTCCTTGCGCTTCCGATGTTCCTCTTTGAGAACGCGCTCCTTACTCTCCGTTTTGGACGGAGCGACGTGGTTCACGACATCCGAGTCACTAGCGTAAGCGTTCCCCGTGTTCTCGATCAACTCGGCGAAGGTCATTTTCGGCTGCGATTCCATAACGTTATCCGAATCGTCCGAGAGACTCCCGAATATGTTCTCCATCTTCCCGTCCCGCTTAGCGTCGGCTTTCTTTTTCGCCTTCTTCGCCTTATCCCTCTGACCGTCTTTAGACTTGTCGCGCCTCTTCTCCTTCTTCCCGTGCGGCTTCTTCTTCTCCACGCTCTTCTCCCGCTCGACCGGCTCGCTCTTCCCGGGCTCCTCCGGCCCGCTCTTCGTCCTCTTCTGCTTCTTCTTGTGCTTCTTCCGCGCCTCGCTCTTCTCCTTCCTATTTTCACTCTCCTCGGTCGAACTGAAGTCGAACACCTTCCGGTTGTTCACCTTCTCCTCCCTGACTTCCCCAGGCAGCGGTGAATTCGAGTCGCCGAAAATTTGCGAGTTCAACTCTGCGAGCGTCTCCTGGTGCTTGCTGTTCTTCCGTTCCGCCTTCACCGCGTACTTCTCATCGAACTCTTCCTTTATCTTGCGGAACTTCTCCTCCGAGTCGGCGAAACCCTGGTCCTCGTTCTCCGAGAAGATCTCAGTTTTCATTCGGTTCTGGATCTTCTTGAACTCGTCGTCCGAACTGTCGCTGGCGATGCGGCTCTTCGACTTGCTCGACTTCACCTTCACCTCGTCTTCGCTCGTCTCGTTCTCCATTTTCACAGTCGGCCGCTCCGACTCCGAGTCCGTGTACATATCGCCCTTCTTGCGCTGCTTCCGGTGACCCTCTTCGTCCGAACTGGCAATCAGCATCTTAACGCCACGCCTGACCTTGTTGTCGCTCTTCGTGTCGGAGCGGTCGTGTTCCGAGTCGGAATCTTCGTCCCAAGAAGTGGAGCGTTTCTTCTCTTCGCGCTTCGCGCGACTTTGCTTCAACTGACTGAACTTAGCCTTGATCTTCTCCTGCCGCTTCTCCTCCTCCTGCTTCTGCATGTTCTTGCAGCTGCGCGCTTTCACTTTGTCGTACATCGAGATGTAAGCAGGCTCGTCGTCCACGATGTCGAAGATCGAGTGCTGCTTCTTCGGTTCGTCCGAGTCGGTGTTGTCCGAGCTGTTCTGCGTAATCTTCCTCGTCCGCTCTTTCCTAGGCATTTTGCGCTCCTCCGACTTCCCCTGGCACTCCTCCTTCTTCTTCTCGACCGACCTGTCTTTCTTGCGGTCCTCCGCCTCCTTCTTCCCTTCTTCCTCCGCTTTCCTCTTCTCCTTGCGGAGCTTCTCCCGCTCCTTCTGCTTCTCCACTTCAACGAGGTCCAAGCGTGAAAGGAAGTCTTTCTCCACGGAGGAGTCCTGCAATGGCTTCGGACTCTCCCTAACAGAGTCCTTCTCCTTTTTGCTCTTCATTTTCGCCTTTTCCGCCTTCATCTTCTTGTAACGCTCCTCCTTCTCAGCCCTTTCTTTCCTCTTCTCCTCAGAAGAATTCTCTTTGACGTTGTTGTGTTTATCGCTCCTGCTCTTCTCGCTCGTGCTGTTCCGATGCTTAATTTTCGACTTGTCCTCCTTAGACGAGTCTTTCGAGTCCCGGCGCTCGTTTATCTTCTTATGCTCCTGACTCAGCTTTATTTTCTTCGCTTCCTCGAAATTCTCCAAGCTGTCGTGTCCGCTCAGCCTCCGCTTCGTCCCCAAATTCGCAGGCAAACTGTTATTCCTTTCCTTCCTCCGGATGGGATCCAGCTTGTTGAAGTCGAACCGGTTCTTCTCCAGCTCGATGGACAAGTGCCTCGTCTCCAAGTTCGGCCGGTCCTTGCTCTCCCGCAACTCTTTGCTTTCCCGTATTTCGTTCGCGAAATTCTTGCTCTTCTCGTGCACGTTGTTCTCCCGGTTCTCCTTCGACTCTTTCCTCCTGTCCCACTCCCGGTCGATGTGGTGTTTGCTCCTCGCGTTCTCTTTGCTCTCGTGCTTCGACTCGTGCATGTTACGCAAGTCGTTCCGCGAGTCGTGCGTGTTGCGGGAATCGTGCGAATTCCGCACCTCGTGGGAATTCCTCTCGTGTCCCATTTTGGAATCGTGGCTCGCAAGTCTCTCGTGTGTGATTTTCAACTCTTGCGATTTGTGCTCCTGCAGATTCCTGGACTCGTGAATTGTCCGGACGTCGTGGGAATTCCGGGAATCGTGCCTCGAATCTTGGTTCCTCGAGTCCGGGCCGTTCTTCGACTCTTGAACGTTCTTCGTTTCCGGCACGCTCTTCGATTCCTGCAAGTGTCTGGATTCGTGAGTGTTCCTCGAGTCTTGGTTGTTTCTGGATTCTGAGTTTCTGGATTCTGCGTTTCTAGATTCTGCGTTCCTAGATTCTGCGTTTCTAGATTCTGCGTTTCTGGACTCTGCGTTCCTGGTTTCTGCATTCCTAGCTTCATGGACTGGCCGCGAGTCATGCTTCGAGTCGTGCAAGGCGCTCTTGTAATCCGAATCTCTACGCTCCTCTTTGGTCAGTTTACCGTCTATTTTGTCGTTTCTACTATCTACGTTGTTTTCCCTATGTTTATCACTATGTATTTGGTGTCGTGTGTTCGCATCCTCCCTGCGTTTAACATGATTGTCTTCTTTCTCCCGCCGATCGTCTTCCTTTTTCTTATCCACGCGCTCCACTTCCTCCCCTTTCTCCCTCTCCCTCTTGTCTTTTTCCTCCCTTTCTCTCCTCTCCTTCTCTTCCTTTTCCCTCCTTTCCTTCTCCTCCCTTTCTCGCCTCTCTTTTTCATCCCTCTCCCTCCTCTCCTTCTCTTCCCGTTCTCTCCTCTCCTTTTCTTCCCGTTCCCGCCAGTCTTTCTCCTCACGCTCCCTCCTCTCCCTCTCCTCCTTCTCTTTTCGATCTCTCCTTTCCCTTTCTTCCCTGTCCCTCCTATCCCTCTCCTCTTTCTCTCGCCTCTCCTTCTCTTCCTTCTCTCTCCTCTCCGTTTCTCTCCTCTCCTCCTTTTCCCTCCTCTCTTTCTCATCTTTGTCTCTCCTATCCCGTTCCTCTTTTTCTCGCCTCTCCCTCTCTTCCCGAACCCTCCTCTCGCTCTCCTCCCTCTCCCTCCGCTCTTCAACCTCCTTCCTCTCCTTCTCCTCCCTCTCCTCGCGTTCCCGCCTTTCCTTCTCCTCCCTCTCTTTGCGCTCCCTCCTCTCCCGCTCTGTCCGTTCTTGTTTATCGCGTTCCGTCCGCTCTAGTTTTTCACGTTCCATCCTCTCCCTCTCCAGCCGCTCTTGTTTCTCCCTGTCCAACCTTTCCTGCTTCTCCCTTTCCATCTTTTCTTGCCTCTCTTTGTCCAACCGTTCTAGTCGTTCCTTGTCTATCCTCTCCTGCCTATCCTTATCTTTCTCAGGCTTCTCGTCCCTATCTCTCCTTTCTTTATCTTCGCGCTCCTTCCGGTCTCGCCTTTCCCTTTCATCCCTGTCCTCTCGGTCTTTGCGGTCTTTCTCTAACCTGTGGATAAACGGAATCCTTAGGCCCAGTTTCTCAATCGCTGGTTACCTCAATCTGAAGTTTAACCTTGTCGCATTTGACATAAAATCAGACCTAATGCATGGAAAAAACGTTGAACATCTCAAGGTTAATCGTTGATTGAGAAACTGGGCCTTAGACTATCGAAAATAGTTTAATTTATTGCAAATTTGTATCTTATCAAGAAGCAATTTGCAATAACGGATTTAAGCCCCGTTCACATTGTGACAGTTGCTGTCACAATTGTCATGGCATAAGCGAGGGTAACCGTCAAGATCGCCATTCAAGTCCTCTGGTGGTTGCCATGTTGAACTAATCTCTGGAACCTTTGAGGTTATGTAACTCCAGCTGTCACATCGTTTTCATTTGTCCGCCATTTTACACCAAACCTTATTTTTTGCTGGGTGTTATGGCCCAGAGATTAGTTCAAGTAAATGGCGGCGCCACCATGCCTTGAATCGCGAATTTCCCTTAACGAATAGAATAATAATTGTAAACACAGAAAGAAGGACATACCTTTCTTGTTCCGATCGGTCCCTTTCTTGTCTTTCTCTCTCCCAATCGGCCCTCTCGTGGTCCAGCCTCGCCTTCTCCAGCCTATCCAATTCATCGCCACCCGCACCACTCTCACTGAACCTATCACTGTCGTCCGTCCGCCTGAGGCCGACGTCACTGTTCCTCCTGCTCCGTGGCGACGCACTGTTAGTAGAGTCCCGTCTGCCGCTCACTTTATCACTCTTAGCACTCTTCCCGACTTTACTATCCGCGAGCACGTCACTACCCGACGAAGGAATGTTTTTATCACTAGATTTAACAACACTTCCGCTAACTAGGCTCCTATTTACATTCACTTTGCTACTTGTCCGATTGTTGACGGCGGTTGTTGCGCTATCACTGCCCGGCATCGCGCACGGTTTCAGTCTGCTATCACCGTGGCTCGGCGCGGATCGCTGGGACGAGGAGGCCGTGATCGGAGGGGTGGTCGTTGCGGCAACCGTCGCGGCTGTCGTGGTGACCGGACCCGGAGAGGACATCAAGCTACCACCGATGTAGGTGGGCGTCGAAGGCTGCACTGGCGGGTGGGTGGGGAATGGGTATTGGAGGCCTATCGCTGGTTTTATCGTGGCTCCTGGAATCGAATTTCGATCGGAATTAGTGCCAACCGACTATGTGTTCAAAAAAGTGGTACATATACCTATAAATCATTGCCTTGCTGTCTCTGTCTGACAGGTTTAGGGTGATTTAGTGCAAAGGTTGATTTTATATTTTTTAAATTTTGTTGAAAATAACACAAAAGCCCTACTAATATTGCAGAGTGGAGGAATTCAAAATTGGTCTATAATGCTGCTTAACACCTTGAATGCTGAATACGCGCCTAACGAGTATTTGTATAAACATAATTGGCGATTCAAGTCCTCTGGTGGTTGACACATCGAACTAATCTATGGGGGCCTTTGAGGTTAGGTAGCCACAGCTGTCGCATTGTTTTCGTTCGCCCGCCATTTAATATCCAACCTTATTTTTCGCTGGGTGTTATGGGAACAGCTGATAAAGCCCCCAAAGATTAGTTCAACTTAGTGGCAGCGCCACCAGGTCTTGAATCGCGAATGGCGTTGTGAATGATTTGGTCGCATTTGTGTTAGAGGTCACATCGTGTTTGCCACTACACTAGAGACAAGTCTGACTGAGTCCATGGTACCTATAAGGAACATGGTATGTTCACTCCTATCTAAAAATGAGTCGAGTTCGTGTTAGCGCTTGTGAGGTCACATCACATGGTTAATAGACAAAAACAGCAAGTGCAAACAAGCTGCGGCCACAATGACTGATGCTGTCACTGACCAATAAGGGACTTGGCTCTTGTCACATGCTGAGATGCGCAGTCGCACGGCTGGCATGACATCAGATATGCTGACTGGAGACAAATCTCATAGTTTATAGAGGCTCTTACTGGCGTTATGTAACAGTTATGAATCACAGTGAAAAATTACCTGGGTAAATGAACAAATAAACTAAACTGTCAAAGTCAAATGTACAATGTGAATATATAGTTTCAGAACTTGTGGGTTAACGTACCTGTAGATCTCGGACTGAGCATTGTCGGTGTTTTCGGTAATGGTGTAGTCGAGACTTTCAGCACAGGTGGCGCTGACAGGGGAGTTGTGGGTGTCGAGGGTGGCGCCGCTGCTGTCCTCGGGAACGCACTGAACTCCCGCGGTTCGTACTTCTCCCCGACGTTTTCCAACCTTTTGGAGTCTTCGTCAAACACGGACCGCTTCGCCAGCACGGACTTCACGATTTCTGACGGCTGGACCTCCTTCAGGTCCGTCAAGTCGAGGAACTTGTGCCTGAACTTGTACTTTTCCCGCGTCGCGTCCAGCTTGGCCAGGGCCTCGCTGCCCGCCGCGCTTATCGCCCTCGAACCCGACCACTTCTCGTACTTCTCGTCTAGCGAGCGTATGCGTTCGTCCAGGCTCGGACTGGGCGGGGCGTTATCACTGTCGCTCGAGTTGGAACTCAGACTTGGGGGCCTGGGGGGAGGACTAGCCGGGGGAGGAACTTGAGCGGGACTGGGTGGCTTGGGGTTGGCTATTCGGGGACTCGTTACAGCCGGAGGTGGACTAGATAGGACGTTGTCTTTCTGGCCTTTGATGCCGGCAACGCTCACGCTGCCCCGGTTCATGACTTGGGCGGCGAACCTTGGCAGTGGCAACGACAGGGGTCCCTCGCGTTCCCGCGGGACCCTCCTCGGTTCCGTCGGAGTGAAGTGCTCGGGCCTTTCGTCGCACAGGGGCGTCCCTGGCCGGGACCCGCCTACGCTTTCCGAACCGGATTGGTCGAAATGGTGGACGCGTGAGCCGCTGTCACTCCCACCGGTTTTCCTCCTCTTGCACACCGCGTGAGGCATGTAGTTCCGCTCGTGGCCGACTTCACGATGTTTGCCGTCGATCGACGGTCGCCGCGAGTGGTGTTTGATGCTCGCGTCCGACAACCGACGCACCTCCATCACCTTCCGATGGTCGCGGTTCGCCTCGATTATCACGTCGGTCGGGATGACGCCCTCTAGCGAGTCGAGCTTCAGCCTCTTCTTCGGAGCCAGCAGCTCGTCCCCGGAACTTGGGCACTCTTCGAGTTGCTCGAGGAGGTGCACCCGCTCCTTCTGCAGGTTGCGGATGTCCGGAGGCGCGAACGGCAGCCCGGTGTGCTCCATCACAGCGACGGGTACGATCCGGGCGTCCAAGGCTTCGAGTAGCGAGGGACTCTCGTGGGGGTAGGCGGTGTCGTGCTCGTAGGCTTCCTCGTGCGAGGCGGCGCTGCCCTGGCTGTACTCGTCGTAGTTGCGAAAGTGCCGGTCCGTGTACTCGCCCGTCGCTTGGTCGTAGTATTCGGCGAACCGGGCCAACCGAGACCTGGAACTCGTGCTTCGCGGTGTCGCCGAGCTCGGCGTTCCGGGCGATGGTATCGCGGAGGAGTTGCACTGGCTGGTGGAGACGCTCGATCGACTGCTGTAGGAGGAAGTCCGCGGTCTCGTTGGTGTATCATATCTGCTGGAAAAGAGATAAAACGGTATGAATATTGATTCATTTAGGAGGAAACTATGATCCATAGGGTGGGCTGAAGCCTTTGCACTCGGTTATTACTTCGTCGAACATACCTGGAGAACCTCCCGCTGGTGGTGGTCAAAGCGGCATCGAACGCCCTCACGGTGGAGTCCCTCCTCTCCTCGAAGCCAGGCCGTTCCGCCACGTGGCCCTGCTTCTCCAGGTGCTCGAAGAACGCCTCCTGGCACTCGCGGCTCGCAAAGTCCACCTGGATCTTGCGGCTGCGCAGCGTCGTGCCGCGCATCTTGTTCACGGCCGTCTGCGCGTTGTTCACCTGCTCGTAGAACACGAGCGCCTGCCCCTTCTCCCGGTCAATGTTGGCCTGCGTGATCGAACCGTACGGATCGAACTGCAGCATCAGGTACTTCTCGTTCACGGTGTCCGGGACGCCGTTCACCCACACGCAGGCCGTCGGCATCGACTTGCCGAAGCCCAGCTTGATCCTATTGTTACCTAAGTGTTCGCCGTCCATTGTACGGATCGCTTTCACAACACTCTCAATGTCCGAGTACTGGCAGAAAGCGTACGAACTCACAGCCCCTTGCTTTTTTATGTCGATTTCTATTATGTCTCCGAACTGGTCGAAGTGCTTCCTGAGATCAGATGCGGTCACGTCCTTCTCCAAATTGCCTGGAAAGCGACACGCGTCCTTTAGGTAGGCAACCACTTGCTCAATCAGACTATAGTTTTTTAACCATTTAACTACTGGAATAATTCAACTTTATGGATCCTGGTCGCTTATTGATGACAGTCGTCGTTAAAGGGTTAATAAACTTATACCCCATTCAAGTTGATGAAATTTGTCCCAGCTATCCGCAATATCTTGGACCAGACATTTACTTAGTTAGTTCAATGGGGAAAATGGAATATATCATATGCAAAGAGTAGTGCAATATTTCATGGTAGCAGCTGGGAAAAGTATGCAGAAATTTCATCTTTGGTGATCAAAGATTTTGAAAGTAGAAAAAGCGGATTTAAGTTCTACTGTAACTTAGGGAATGCGGGACGCGGACACTACTGAACCTCAACCCGATGAAAGGAATTAATATTTTATGCACTACATCTTACTAACAGTGTGGACTTTGCCACACAACAACAGGATGCGAAATGACTAAACTCGTTCCATTCGAACAGTAATTTCTTATTACGGGATAATGATGCACCCAATTGTGAAAACAGGTACAATCCGGCTATAATGCAGTGTGGCCAATTAAAATGCTATAATTTGAAGATTCACTCCACCGTCTTGGACTGCAGTGCACTTATTGCACCTCGATGTTTGTTGAGTACACCTGACTAAAAAGAATGGCTAGCACCATGGCAAGAAAATTTAAGTGGGAGAGTGAGGTTTGGCTAGGGGTAAACATGATCTGGGGGAATTATGTTTAGTAAAAGGGGCCATAGAGGGCGCGCTTTTACCAGGCTGCTATGGTATGATGACGAGGGCTGGTCCTTTCTGGAGTTTGCCTCTCGCAAATGATCCGTACAGTCAGCAATACAATCAAACCCACATTTCGACCTCAGCACCTCAAGAAACCAAACTCACCAATAAACAGCGTCCTTGTGGCCTTCGGATGGAACTCGTCGATTTCCAGCTCGTAGGGCCTCAGGTCGTTGTCGTCGACGTCGTACCCCGAGTACGCCACGACGTCAATCTTACAGCCGAAGAACAGCTTGTCCTGACTGACCTCGAGCGCCTTCTCCACGTCCTCGGGCTTCTTGAAGCACACGATCGCGTGCCTCTCCGAACTCTGTCCCACCACCTTCACCCACGTCACTTTGCCGTGCTTCTTGTACTCGTGGAACAGACCGTCCTTGAGCGAGGTGTCCGAGGACCTCAGCGGCAGGTTCCGCACGCAGATGGCCAGCGGCCGCCTGTCCTCCGAGTGCACGACAGGCTGGTGCGGCGCGTTCACCGAAGAAGGCAACCGCCTGGACTTGGGCGAGCTGGTGCAGCTCGTCGCCCGGCTGGTGGAGCTGCTTGAGGAACTGCTGCTGCTGCGGGAACGCGACCTCGAAGGCGACCGGCTGGAGGCGCTGGCCGACGGAGAGGGCGAACGGCTGCCCGACCGACTTTTCGTTTTCTTTTTTGTACTCTGTGCGTCGGTGGCTCGCCTCTCGTTCGTTTCCGTTGGTGTTGAGTTGTACCCTGTTTCGCTGTTTTGGCTGTTATACCTATTAGGGGGGGACCCATGACATGAGTATTCCGATTCCAGTCCTCTGGTGGTTGACAAGTTGAACTAATCTCCGGGGGCCTTTAAGGTTAGGTTACCCCAGCTGTCGCATTCTTTTCGTTTGCGCGCCGTTGTAGACTTAACCTTATTTTTCGCTTTGTGTTATGTGAATAGCTGATATACTCTCCAGAGATTAGTTCAAGTGGCGGCGCCACCATGCCTTGAATCGCGTATACCAATTGACATGAAAATGTACTCTTTTGTAAAATACAAATACAACAATAATATTCCACAAAAATCCTCGGATAGCTCGATATTTCTTTATAAATGTGCATCTTTTATTTTAACTTCCTCCTCAATGATGGCCGTATAGTCCCCTTTTAATTTCAACCCTGGGAAATTGAACACCTGGCAAGTTAAGTTCCACCCTCAAAATCAAATATAGGGTAGAATTTTTAATTCTACGGCCACTCGAGCGGTGCCTTCCCACCAAAAATACAGACTCATCAAATCACTCACTTAGTGGAATCATACGGCCAAGTGTTGTTGACAGGTCGGTGCGTCCTGTCCACAACGTTGTTGAATGGACCGTTCCTGAAGTTCCTATCTCTGTTGCGTCCCCTGTTGTTTTCGTGATACCCGGGACGTCTGATGTACTCGCCATCGGCAATCCTATTGTTTCGATCATAAAACCGCTCGTTAAAATTTATATGTTCATCGGGTGACCTAGGCGCAGAGGGAAAAGAAAACACCCAATTAGGTGATGCCACCGTGTATCGGGGACCAATCAGAGACGATAGATAGCTAGATAGAATTTTTTGAACTTCAAGAATCATTAGAAGTTACGTCAAGAAAAATAAATTCCCCAATGTGAGGAAACCCAACATTCCAAATTTAAATAAAAAATTAATTAGTCCATACTGAATCATCTAAAAATCAATAGAATTCAATCGCCAGGGATTTCAATTCCCTGATCTTCATTAAAGAATGGAGCAAAACACTGGGATTAAAACGAAAGACAAAAACAAAAACGAATACAATACTCTTTTAAAACTTCGTTTTGAAGAGTATTATTACAGCATGACCAACAAGAGCGACGTTTCAAAGAGGATGAAAATGAACAGATGAAATAAGAGCCACTATCCCACTCATTGAAATAAGCAATTCGAATTGGAAGCATGGCCCCATACATCAATGAACTTGATATGCAACATTAATAATTAATAGCCATTACAAGGATTACTCGGAGCCATACTCCCATGCGAATGTCTGCTTTTAATTAAGGTGACACACCCGTCCGCGACACACCCATAAATCGAGCTCCTCGGCTGAAGAATAGATCATTAAGCCCGTAATGGACGGATAAGACAAGTGCAATAGCTATCGAGCACAGAGGAAATTATTGAATTGAGCAACAGACATATTTATCTCTCATTTGGTCGTCCGTAACACCGATTGCCCACAAAGGTCTTCAAAAGCCATAGTTGCCTTTTACTTTGACTGCAATTCGTGGCAAATAGTTTCCTATGGTATTCAGTATCCTCTACAAAAAGGTCCGAGCCTCTGAACAATTTAACAACAAATAAAATTTATTTAAATTAAAATAAATATTAGGATCAGAGAAAGGTCTTGAGCAGATAGACAGGGATTCCGTCCAAACCTGCACTATTTTTAACATCCAATTTCCTCACCGGCCATATTTTCTGGGGAAATTAAATTTTAGAAGCCATGACAAGATTATTCTTATTTATTATACTCTTCAAAATATGGACGTAAAATCGAACGTATGATAAACAGATGTATGTTAATCGAGCCGTATCCCGCCTGCATTCTATTAATAGAAATAATTGAGTGACTTCACCAATGTTTCTTGCAGGCAAAGCGTTGCATTCACATCAAACAAAACGAAAATTCATAAATGCAAAACAAAACAAAAAAGTAAAACAAAACAAAAATATATAAATGTCAAACAAAAGAGAAACACGGTACTCTTTTAAAGCTTAGTTTTGATGAGTACAGTAAAACACTCACAAAACCCTGCGTTTTCGGAGAGCACAAAAAGAACCGGAACCAAGAAAAGAACTAACCCGTGTCCGTTGGGAAATCTCGTGCTACCAGGGGATGTGTTATATGGGGTCGGGGTGGTCTGCGGTGATGCAGAGGACGGAATGGCGGCGGGTTCGTAGTACTCCGTTGTCAGAGTCCTATCGTCAAACTTGTGCTCCGCCGTGTGGGCTTTGGACGCACTTTTGATGTCCATGAACGCCACCGTGCACGCCAGCGCGGTCTCGCCCGTCTCCTCCTTGGTGGTCCTCGGCAATATTTTGACACTTTGTACGCGGCCATACCTGGAAACCGAAAAATGGTTGCGTTAGAATTTTGATTGGCCTGTGTATCAGTGAGCTCCAACATTTTTAACACCTTCAATGCTGATGACTCGCCTAGCGGGCATTTGTTTATACATACTAGTGTTGTGAATAATTTGTTCGCATTGAATGTGTTGAACCTGCGGACCAGGTGAATGAGTTCATTGAATTGAATGAACCACTGGTTGGAGGCCACTGGTATACATCTCAAGTGTTTATTGGTGATGTATCGAGAGGGAGGGGGAAAGAGTGGTGGAAAAATTAGAATCCCTTTTATCAAGGTGGGAAATATTTTACCATGTAGTCAGCAGCATAGTGTAATACTCTCATTGTCGTATTAATAAATTTTGTGGAATTTTTATAAGACTGAAATGCATATAAAGGAAAGAGATTGACAGTTTGAGGGCCTGTGGGAGAATAGCGATTACATTTCAATAAATGTACAGTACATGCCGATGGATTAGGAAATATTATTTTTGGAAATCAGTACGAATCGATGTGAAACTTAATTTCGATTAGTATATGTAAACAAAGTAGTTACAAAGTAAGTACTCAGTCTGGGATGAATGTGGTGTTGCCAAAATTTAAACATATGTTCACTATTAGCGGAGGGAACAAAAAACGGAACATAGTAAACAAGTAGGTTGCAAATTCAACACGCAACGAAGGTGGCCAAAATAGTTACACAACAGTATTTCCCCATCATTATTATTAGAACGTATTTATAAATTTAGAGTTATTTCCTCCCGTTTGCGTAGTAGGTACAATCCAGTGGACTAGTGAAAAATTATTTAAGCAGGTGTAACAGCAGCTGGCAGGCGATTATCATTATTTTACTAATGGTGTTTGGTAGATTGTACGAAAAATGTACAAGCGACAGATGCGAATGATTGTCTGAAAATTTTTCTAGAGGAAGAAAACGATAAAAACGACACTTCTGGTAATATGGAAAATGGCTATTTTGAATGGAAAAAGTTTTGTAAAAGTGAAAATCGGGCCGAATGTGGTCCAAGGTTCCCAAAAAAAAGAGCAAATAAAGCCAATCCCCAGGAAATAAACCGGCACGAGCAGAAATTGGCGCCAAAACAGTGTCAACATAATAAACTTCCGCCAGAGTGCGGGGGAGGAGGGAGCGTTCAGATGGTCCGAAAAATCGATGGCAGCCCACCCGCTGAATACAAATGCTCATGGAAATCCATTATAAAAGAGAAATCCAGGCTAGGCGATCGGTTGGCGGCGATCGGGTTTGTTCGGCGGAGCCGAGCGTGGGCGAGGCGCGCGCCGCGCATGTTCGGCAGGCGCACGGACAAAACCGAACGGCGGCGCAGGGCAGCCGCGATTTCCCAGAGCGCCTCGGTACAGGAAGCACCTCACCTCGCGTCCCGCTAATTGATTCCAAAATTTTGGATTACTCTGCCTTTGAGGTGTGAAAAAAGTGAGTGCAATGGCATCCTCTTGCCACGGGACTCTAGATTTCACCAGAATCAAGCGAATTTGGGGGAAAAGGGCGGCCGGAATTTGGGCCGCCTGGGTGTGGTCCGGCGCCATATTTAATTCGGATTTACGTGCCAAACCCTTGTCAGGTGCCTGCTCTCCGGGTTTTTGAGGATTACGAATGCGGCCATTGAATTTGACGCAGCTATGGGATTTACGCGAATTCTGAAACGGTGTGCGCTCGTGAAAATCAATGCCAACGGAACCCGTAGCATGGTGTCCGTGCGCTTGATTTTTCGCTGCTTGCACAGTCTGTGGTGATCTTGCTGAATCTGGCCGAATAGAGCGATGCAGTGAAAGGGATTTGCTTATTGCGCGGGATTTCCTTAATTTTGAGGGAGAATTCCTGCGAGGGGCTTGAGGATTTTCCGAGCGGGCGGATCGTGTTGTTCCGCTGAATAAACAAAATCCGAGCGCGGGTTGTGTTATTCCTCGTTGCCATGGATATTTTGTTTTTTTGTGGATGGTTTTCGGACGGCTTGGATACGGCACCTATGATTCTGGATAAGCGGACAATTGTGAATCGGAATAGTGTGGTAACGAGTGCAAATTCCCCCCCGTGCACGGCACGGGTTGTTCCTTGGAGTTCGGAACAAACTAGTTGGTTCCCCGTGCACGGTCGACGCAAACCCGGGGTGTCGCCCCACGAAGTGGGGCTGCGTACGGCCGAATTGTGCCCAAACTAACCGGGAAAAAGGCCCGCCCCTGCTATTTATAGTCGGGCGCCGGGCCCCGGCTCAATCGATTTTGCAAGGCCGTCCGCGTAGTACGACATGAGCTCCTCCGGAGCCCCGTGCTTCGTTCCGCGTCCCGCCCCTCGCGGCGCCGTTGCCGGCTCTCCCTGCACTCTTTAAAGCTTTCCACTGGTATCATTGTAACGTTACAGTCGGCCAGCTGCAGTGGCGATCGGCCCGGACACGACCCGGCGGGCGCGACGCGCCCGGACGACTCGATATATTATAGGACAATTTTATATGGAGGTGTTTCGTTCCTCTTCTGCCCTTTTTTACATAATAGATTCGTCGACTAATTCCGCATCTTTTTGTTTTCGGTTCGCGTCGCCGGCGGACGCGGGGCTTTCGCTTTTTGTAGTGGACTTCCACCCGAGGCCGGGGAATTCCGCCTGTCAATTTGTCAAAACCATTCTGCCGTTTCGTGTAGAATTTCATTTTGTGGAAATCTTCCTGCCTCTTGCTGTTACGTCGCGTCGTGTAAAATTCCATCCTGTCAAAATCTTTCTGCCGTTTCGTCGTGTAGAGTTTCATTCCGTCAAAATCACACTGTCAAAGCGTCGTGTGTAACTTCTTGCTGTCAAAATCGTACTGTCAAAGCGTCGTGTGTAACTTCTTGCTGTCAAAATCGTACTGTCAAAGCGTCAAAATCGTGCAGTCAAAACGTGTGGATTTTTTTTGCTGTGAAAATCATATGAACGTATTTTAAAATTTTTATTGCTAGTGCATTTGGAATGGCTTGGGCGTATTCCGATGCAATTCCAACCGTTTAGATGTCGTATTCGCATACATTTCTAATCGTTCAGACGTATTCGTATGGATTCCCAATCGTTCAGACGTAAACAATCGTTTAGACGTATTTCAGCGCATTTTCAGCCGCCTAGACGTATTTAAACGAATTTTCAATTGTCGAACGTATTTCCAACCGCTTAGACGAATTTTCAATTGTTTGGACGTATCCCGAGGCATTTCTAAACAACTGAATGTTTCCCAACGATTTCACACGCTTGACGTTCAACATACGACAAAATGTCACCGTGAATACCTCATTTTTGTTGTCTCGCGTCGCCCTCATCTCCCATTCTCACGAAGTCCCGCGAAGAAACGTTCACTTGCTCTTCTCCCACAACCAACGGCATCCGACCGCGGACGCCTCGATCCTCCCGCACTTTCGACGTTCGGAACGTCAAAGAGCAGAGAACGTCGCCATAAATCAAAAACGTCCAGGGCAATTTCATCGAATTATTCTTACGGGGAAGCGATTAGAGGCAGCACACGCACGATGGCCGCAATTATGCGAGCGGGCCACGCACAGGCCTCGCAAATAGGTGGCCATAATGAACGACCACGCGGCCGCGACACTTGGCAACAGCGCGCGCCCGCCGCACCGGTCTTATCGCGGGCGGCCGGTGTGGAGGAAAAAAAATTATATATTTATCGTAGTATTTTGCGTCACAAAGGTCATTTCGAGAGTACGCGCACATATGCACTGATGAGTTTGGAAACTAAACAGCTGGAAGTCTGCAGCTCCTTTGGGTATACGCGTCGGTGCTCAGGGTAGGGAGACTCGCACTTTTTTGCTGAAGCCTTGTGTTTTTCAGCACACGTCGAGTTTTGTTGCCATTTCAGCGTTTCAATAACAATTTCTCACAGTTAAAACGCAATGATGTTCACAGATTTCTAACTGTACTTTAACCAGCCACTAATAATTGCCAGTGCACTTTTTGTGATAATTTTTCTAATCTACATCAAACTTAATTTGCACACCGCTCAAATTCACTTTACATTGCATATAAGGTGTGATTAAAAAGTTTCACCCTCAGAGTAGGCCCTGGCCATGATTACGTTTGTTACAACTACGCTGTCTTATGGATATGTCAACTATTTGGAGGTTATGTTTTTATAAAACATGAATGGCCATGACCTACTCTGAGGGAGAAATTTTTGTATCACACGTTATAACGTGTGTTCAAAAAGATTCTCCTTCTCCTTCGGAGTTGGGTTTAAAAAGGGATCGGTTAACCTAACCATACTGTCTCACACGTTCAATTTAGGTTGCCCTTTGTGCGCTCCAGAACTATAGCCGAGGCTGCATGTTTGTGTCCGTCAACTTGCTCAATGATTCTGGCCGGAATCTTTATATGCGTGTCCGATAACTAACTCAATGATTCCGGCGCGGAAAAGAGAGGGCAGACTTCAGCCAATTTTGACAGTAATCAGTGTCATGCAAATCACTGACGGACGGCCCACAAAATTAAATAATCAGAACATACGGAAAATTCATAACAAAGCCGAACCTTGAAATCCACAACCACCTTCGACCAAATGCCGGCGAAATTACCCACAGGAACTTTAATGGAACGTGACGGAGCGATTAGCGAGGCACGGGCGGAAAAAATGGAACCATAAGTTCTCCGATCGTTCGTGACGTCACGACGGCCACAAGTCAATGCAATCAAGTCATGAAGACCGCCTATTTATGCGGTTGCAGCTCCACTGTCTAAATATACGCGGAGCACAATGGGGGCACAATGGGGTTTTATTCATACAGCACACACATAGAGATCGGGCCATAATGCTCCTTTTATTTGCCCGAGTCTGCATAATGGCCCCGTTATGGGTTCCATTCGGTCTGCGTTATCTCCACTTTGTGGCGGGTCCATTTTTGCCCTGATAACTTCCATTGGGAGACGTGAATGTTGCATTCGGATCGGACAAAAGGAGGCACTTAGTCCTTCCTGGTCGGACAAAGTCTTCGGAGTTGGTTTAGAACGCGCATTTGCGTTATCAATTTAGACGATTGGCATCTGAAAGCCGATTGGTGCTTTGTGGTGCACTATTTTCGAATTGACTTTGGTTCGTGGTGTAAATTTCGAATTAATTGTCTAATTTTCAAATTACTTGTCTACTCTTCGGATTAGTTACCTTGTTTTCGCATTTACAGTATGACATTCAACATTTTTAGAATTAGTTATAATCCCCGATTTATTGATGCTTCCTTGTCTATACTATACGATTTACGAATTTACAATTGGCATTGCCTATTTTTCGAATTGGAAACGATTCATCGTTGCTTGAACCTTCACGCAGCTTGTTTATTCAACACAAAATTTATCGTGGAATTTACAAGAGGTGATAGCATTGACTGTCGCAATTAACAAAATACAGAACAGAACATGCAGAATATAGAACAGAATATACGTAATACAGAAAACAAGAAAGAATGGTATGTGCTAAAGTGCACGGTTTCTCCACCTATCCACTTATTTATCAAATTGAAGACAGTAGGACATGCGAGGCTCAAAGAAGAAAGAGAGCTCATTCGAATTGAATCGTCTCATTGGGGATAAAGAGAAATCAAGGTGGCTGTGACCCAGGCCTGCTTCGATTCTGCGTCCATTTAAAAGCGGTCTGGTTCTTAGCTCGGCTTTTTTGGACTGACCTTTGTGTACATACTGGTTTTAGGACGAGCCGCCCTAATTCCGATCGCAATCATAACTTCTTCCCTCTCAGTCGAGAAACGAACTCGACGTTCTTCTCCAAGTGAAATTTCGACTTAAGTTTGATAATTTCTCGAAAACAGATTTCGACTCAAGTTTGATAATTTCTCGAAAACAATTAAATTTCGGCTCATGTTTGATAATTTCTCAAAAACAGTTAGATTCCGCGTCCGGTGTCCTAACGTCGCATTGTACAACAGAATATAAATAAATAAACGCCCCGAAACTCCCACAATTCGTCTCATTACATCGGTCGTTAATTTCCGAACAATGGCCGCCATTAGGCTGAAAAATGGCGACGTGGCGTGGGTTTTCACTCCGCCATAGTTAATCTTGTGCCGGTGTGATACGTGACCGGCAGTAATTACGCAGGTTCATGCCGTGGCTCGCAGGTACGGGCCGAAACACGTTAAAAATGTTGTAGGCGTGTGTGGAGAACTATAGTCGTGTGTTAATCGCTCTTCGAAGCATGCAAATGAAAGCGCTCGGTCCACTGGGTTTGCGTTGCTTTGGGGAAATCAAGCGGAATAGTCTCAATTTCACCGTTCTCACTGGGCTGGGTTGTTGGAGATAAAAAGGGCATTAATGTTGGTATTTACCGCAAAGTCTTCACAGAGCCATTACAGATTCGAGTACACTTATACTGGGTTATTCGGGAATAGATCAATGTTGACGGAGCGAAGTATAAAACGCCGACCGGGATAATGCGACAGCTTGTTCCACTCTCAAACTTAAACATTAAGATTTTTTAGAAGTTTTTATATTGCCTTGTGTTTAGAAACTACGTCCATTTTTATTTTTTGTTTAGCGCCATTGATGAATATTTTGACATGTACATGGCTGGACTTTGCGCAGGCCCTGATTACAAGGCGCAATATAATATGATGTAATTAGTTTTATTCCATTTAATCCCAATACACGTACAATTTGTTTCCGTTATTTGCTGTTCTAATATTGTTCCAGAGAATGACAACAAAGATTGTCGATTCATCAATTCAAATATACACACACAATAAACACTTGTTTCCTTTGTTCTTCGGTTGTGGCGTGAGGCTGATTGTTCTCAGCATGAGATGACCTATCATGTCTTGGACGAGTGATAAGATTGGGAATGCGTTCTAAGTCTAGGATTGAATTAGTTCATTGTGTTCTCGAGAGTGAATTTCAACCGTTTACCTGTAGCTACACCTAATTTTACGTGGCAATTTTCCACGTAATGTAGACCACACAACTGACGGTTCATTTCTATATCCCAAGGCTAATATGTACTATTTTGACTATGTGGTTTGTCAAATAAAAATATAATCCAATTTTAAAACTTCGTTTTTAAGACCAGATATGATAATAACCACGTCTGCGACAACTTCCAAGTGTACGTTAAAAATTAAAAATAGAAAATTACCTACTGCTATTCAATGTCCATGTTTAATGACAACATCTCAGTTTGCATTTTCCAAAGTTCGATTCATAAATGCGGTAGATGGCACGCAAGGCCGGTGCGAAGACACAGGTAATTGACTAGTAATTGCTGACACGTGTAGATACACCGACACCAAAGTCAATATTGACTCAAAAAACGGCTAAACGAGCGAAAACAGGTGATTCACTTACTAGAGTGCACATATCTCGAAATAGCCGACATCGTAATTAACGGAATGATTCAGGTGTTAGTCAAAACTGCTTAAATAGAAAGTGGGTTTGATTGCTCAGCAGAAGAAATATTTAAGGAACATCATTGAGTTATCCCGGAAGAATAATGAAAAATTTTCTCGAACATCTGCAGTCCCATTAAGATAAACAGCTTAATACCATAGCCATAAAGCAGAATGCGAAATCCGTTCGGAAATGATACGGTACAGAGTTCGCTGAACTTCCCATGCATCTCATTGCAATTGATTTATGTGCAGCCTTTGATAACCGTTTAAGGGGCAAAAATGACGCCGGAGCATTCGCAGATACGACGCGTTATAAATTAATTGGCAACTGGAGTTATTAATGGCAAATGGCATCGCGAATAGTGGCAGCTGCAATCGTAAATGGCGGCTACAAGCATAAATGATGCCTACAAGCGTCAAAGGCGACTACAATAGTAAATGACAACTACAATCGCGATAGTAAATAGCAACTACAATGGTAAATGCAGACTGCAATCTTAAATGGCGACTGCAATCTTAAATGGCGACTACAATATTAAATGGCGACTGCAATATAATACCATCCTCACAAAAAAAACACCCCATACACGCTGCGTATAATATGCTGGACGAGTTCAATAATCGGTGCGCAAGCGAGGAAATTATGTTTACTGTGGCGTAATTACGGACCGCGCACTATTCCAAATACATCAGTCCCGATTACGTCAAGCCAAAATTATATCCCGCGAGCGCTGCACGATTTTCTATAATTACAGATTAGATTTTGTTTCGGGTGAACCCGCATGCATGCGGGTATAAAACATAATGGTCCTATTCTAAATTTGGACGGAGAAATTTTTCCTAGTCGATAAGAAGGAGCGCACACGCGAGCCCTATAATTACTTTCTCGAATACATATTTTAAGTTGGTAATGCGGTTCGACCTTCGGGGATTTATAATCGTTTGAACGCATATCAGAAAAGCCTTAGGGCTGAGACTAGAAGAGATTAATGTGTCGATTCCGTATCGTTCTATAGCAATGGAAGTACACTATAGAGCTATAGCCATCCCACTGCGCACGTGGATATAGACTAACGCGCATGTAGCCTTACAGACTTATAGTGCTGTTACAAAATCGAGCCATAAAGTCGCCTAAATACTGTAATTCATATTGAACTGATCTTTTTATATGCGTCACCTTATGGGTCGATTCTGTGCACTCTCGTAAGATCTGTTACCCTAAATCTGTAACTCCGTTACCATGGAATCATATGCTAAGGAATAGGAATTTACGGTTACAGTTCTTACGAGAATGCACAGAATAGACCCATATTATTTTATTTTATTCGTAATATTTGGTAGTTCGTTAGATTTCAGTAAAGGTTGGTGTGTTTACATTTTTAAATCACGAAAACCAATCCGTTCCTATAGGGGGAATAAAAATATCAGCGCCCCTGAAACGTGTTGGACCATTTGCCAAGGATTCCCGATGCACGACCCTTGAAATTCAGCCAAACCAAGTGTCATTCTACCTTTGATTGCGTTGTGTCATGTGATACCAGCGGACGGTCTGATTAGATGGCCCGGATCCATTTTAATCCGAAAACGAAATTTTAATCGAAGGTGCGTATATTCAGGAGATAACGTCAACTCGAGTGGTCCAACTCATCGCCAAAGCAAACACACTCCCATGACACTCAAGGATTTTGTATTTTCCGACGAAAAAACTACGCGAGAACACTTTATCCGATCATCAGACGTGACTCTCGAATGTGTCTTACATCACACAAGAAGAATCGAAGGATAACGAGAAATAAGCGGGCGGAACGAAAAAATCGCCCGGAGTTGTCGCTTCGACCGTAATTCCATCCAACGCGCACGCCCACACTAATTTTGTTGCTAATGGTTATATTCCATATTTGGTCGCCGTGGTTGCCCTCCATCTTTTGTTGCCATGGACACCACGGTTGTTTTGTTGCCATGGTTACCCCGCTTATTTTGTTGCCATGGTTACCAAGCATATTTCGTTGCTGTAGTTACCAAGCATATTTTGTTGCCATGGTTACCAAGCATATTTTATCGCCATGGTTACCAATCTTATTTTGTTGCCTTAGCTACCACGAATGTTTTGTTGTCTTAGCAACCCTGCATGTTTCGTTGCCACGGTTACCCTGCATGTTTCGTTGCCATGGTTGCCTCCGATCATTGAAACTTAACTAATCGTTCGTTGCCATGATTATTCCACATGTATTGCATGAAAAGTGTTAGGAGTGAATCGGACGTATGTAGGGTACGCTAAAGTTTAACGTTTGTAGTAAGTTCGGGATGGCGACTAAGCTGCAGATGAAGGGCGAGAGGTGAAGGGTAGGAGAACGCGAATAGGAGAACTTGTGCTATCTAAAAAGAACGAACACTCGAATTTCCAACTGCGCTCGATACAAATTCATCCCTAGAGCGCCAGTATTTGGGAAATGTCGATTGGATCCTCCTTATCCTCATCCCGGAATCGGTGAATTATGTAGATTGAGGGGCGGCCCCGTTCAGTTCAAGGTGGAAGGATTACCCATTTCGTTGGGGAGTTTGGGGAATCTCAATTCGAATTTCCAGGATAAGGGGATGCGAGGTGGTGCCGTTGGGAGGAAGGGAGTTTTTACCAAGCAGAAACCCAGACCCTCGAGGGATTGGGATATTGAAGGATGGGTGGAGGCACCTAAACTTTATACGTGGGTGGCAAATCGAGATTTGTACAAATAGAGAAGAGGAGAAAAATCGAGAATTGTACAATAATTGGGGACGGGAGGATGGGGAATGGGGGTAAATTCTCATATCACCAAACTACAATACGAGAAGGGATCTTTTTTATGGGAGATGGGGAGTAGGTAGGTCATTTTGGAAAAGAAAGCGCCATTTTGGAAGAGACTAGGCGTTGTGGTAGATATATGAACCATTTTGAGAGATAGGAGTCATTTTGGGAGATAGGAGCCTTTTTGGTAGATAGAAGCCATTTTGGTATATAGGAGCCATTTTGGGAGATAGGATCTATTTTGGAAGACAGAAGTCATATTAGAAGGCAGGAGCCAGTTTACGAAACATAAGTAATTTTGGGAGACAGAACTAACAGAAGAGCCATTTTTGGAGAGCAAGCGCCATTTTGTGGAAAGAGGACGCCGTTTTAGAAGAGGCAGTGTCCCGAAGCTCAGGGAGTCAATGGAGCTTTCAGAGCCAGCGATTTAACGTAATGGGGAGCGGTTTTATCAACCCTCGCGTCAGCAGTTGGCCCAGCCTTGTGAGAGATCGCCTTTTATCAACTTTGGAACTGATGCAGGCTGGGTTAATGCCGGGTGTTGAACTCTTGCCCTCGTTTCGAGTCCCCTAAGTCCCAAAGCCCTCGTCAGACCCCAAAAATTTCCCCGAGCTCGGCCAAAATCGCCAAAAGTCCCCATCAGCGCTCGAAACTGTCCCAACTGTCACAATACATCGAGGCCTTCCCCGACCACTTTCCAAAGCTTCAAAGCTTACAATTGCACGAACTTTGAGAATCCCCTAATTTGTAGCTAAGTGCTCAAAATTCTGAGAGTCAAATTCTCCCACCCAACCCCTAGCCCTAATTAGTGACACACTCTGATGTTTCCCGATTACTATAACAAACCCTGAAGCTACACAATTACTGTAGGTGTACCCTGATTACTGTCACACCCTGCCGCAATTCAATTACCATGCATGTCACACAACGTTGTTATGGAATTACAACGCGTAAAGCACAACTGTATGTAACACAATGGTGTTTTCAAATTACTGTAATATTCATACTAGTCCGTGTGTCACACAATGGTACCCTACAATTACCATGAATGTCACACCATAGTCTGGTGTCACACCAGTCTGATGTCACACCACAGTCTGGGGGAATTCCCCAATAATGTACGTCACAAAACAAAGTTTGCCTACTACCACGTCATGAACCCTAGTCATTCAGTAAACTCCAGGGTTGCAACCCCCCCCCCCCGGATTTTCTTTAAAAGACGGGATCTCCACTTCCACCCTCCGCTCTATTTTTCCTAAAAAGGAAAATAGACGAAGGAAAAGTCTTTTCAGATAAGATCGCAGAGAGCTCTCCCAACTTCCGCTCCATTCACGTCGAATGCATTTGTTTTCGTCATAAACTTAATTTATCGGCACGTTACGTCCATGAGAGGGAAGTTATTGTCGTAAAGGAGGATATACGGCCCTTAATGGGATAAACAGGCGTATAAAAGAGCGATTGGGCTGCGTCTTCCTAGGATATTCTTTTTTAGTAGAATCCCTTTTCCCCATTTAGAATTCTTGTGACAAAACAGGATTGCCACCATCCCTGTCACATTCCAACTCTACAGAACGAAGTTTTTATTTTTCGTAATGCGGCCCTCGGATTCTACGAAGTTGGGCAGGCCTGGTTTTGTTATGATCTTGTATAAAAGAAATTGATTAATATACAAAACAAAATGAACAATACACGTTACAAACGTTACGTTGTCTACGAGGAATTTGGCTCCTAAGATACGTAACTAGCATTCTAATGGAGCTGTATCTCCACGTATTGAATTAACGGAAATCCGAGAGCCGCAAAAAATCGCTCGAAACTGGTTTCCACTGGAAATCAGAACTACTTTCCGCGAAACAGGACTCCCGCTCACTGGATCTTATAACTGGGCTTACCACTTTACAGCGGGACGACTCCAGTCGCCCATGCGACCGGTGCGCATGGCAAGAGCCAAACGCGATCGAAACTCGCCCGGCCGACTGTCCGGCGTTGCCTAAAGTCACGGTGACGTCACGACAATCTTGTTGATTTATAATGAGAAACAATCCGAAACCTGCTCGCGTAGAGCCTGGTGCGTGGGCATCAAGGAAATGGCCTCCATACTATTTGTATTTGTCCAGCCGCGCGGCCTGTACACGTTATTCCGCGAAGTCTCGTTTGCATTTGGTTTTGAATTGCTGATTTGAGGAAGGAAAACTTACGAAACGTTGTTGTAGGCTTCGACTTGTGACTTACGACGTACCGTCGTACATATGTATGCAGCTATAATTGCGTTTGGTCTTCCCATCTCCATTTAATATTATTATGCGTAAGCCAATATTACATGTTCTTGTTTCACTGTATTTCAAATTAGGTTTGCAAAGCAGAGCTCAAAAAACAATAATCCAACTGGATAATATTCAAGTACTATTGGATTTTTATGTTATAAAACACATCATCTTATGTATGTTTGCTGTCGTTATTGTATTTTTGTACTGTTTGCTCTTAGATTATATTGTACAGATTATTCCATAGTGTAAAAAGGTCAGGTCAGTCCACGTGACCTGTGACGAGTAAAGAAACCAATATGGCCGCGTTTGTTGACATTTGCTGTTATATTAATCCCAGTTTAGTCATGTGACGGTTTTACATCGCCCAAATTTAGTAACACGATTAAACCTTCTTTAGTTTAGGTCCGTAAGCGTATATGCCATCATTACACGTTATGTCACGAGTGATATTTTTGAACTTCACAATCCGATGATAATGGGATTATCCCAATTTTTTGCCCGTAATTGCTATCTTTTCGTGACACATCCGACTTTGTTATTCCAAGGCCTGCTCCGCTTTGCCCGATCAACCGAATAAATACGATTCACCCTTTTAAAACTTCGTTTTGAACATTCTTATAAAACTTCGTTTTGAAGGTTTTCGTGTTCAACGACTATAATTCCAATCGACATAAGAATTCAGACCGGACGTTCAATTCGCGTTAACCGAATTTTCACACAATCCGTTTTCGCATTAAAGCGATTTCCACCGTACAGTAAAACTTAGTTTCGCGGAGATGGAGAGAATAACAATCGCAGCGGGCCGCTCGTCCCACTGTACAGTGCAGCCGCGCATCCAGCGCGCCTACGTCAGACAGAGAGCGACTGCGAGTTCTGGCGTAGGGGTCAGGTGAACGTTCGTCTATTCTTGAACCGCACGTCAACTCAGGCACTTGTTATTTTTGCTCGGCGCGCACGGCCATCGTCGATCAAGCAAATGACGCTGACTCATCGCTACTAGCCGGCCCGATAACGTTCGGCCGAAAATACACGTTTCTCTCGCTTTTTCTTCGCTTTATCTTCGCCTCGTTTCGAGATTTGCGATGCCAACGGAACACGGGTAACCTTTGGTTCGGGTCCCGAGGCATATCAGATCGTTGGAGTAATCAAATTAGATTTATCGCGCGCGGAGCTGTTACAAATGTTCCATTTCGGTCTTGTCTTGAGGTAGCAGCCATCGTTCGGATGTCGTTTAAATTTTTCTCGTTTTGATCTCATTTTAGGGTGTAGGTACTTCAATCTGCTGTCATTTTTAGGGCTACACTTAAATATCATCTGAGGTCCTCATTCAGCTCTTTCTTGGACCAATTCATAACCTTATCATGAGGTCCTCATTGGTGTAGCTTATATTGTCGTTAGTTTGATTTTTCGTTTTGCATCAGTATAGCTAAAGTTCTGAATTCTGCAAATTTTTGTCCTCATTATTTCACTAATAGCCGATTGAACAAACACAAATTGAATTTAAACCTAGTTCAAATCAAGTCATTCGACATTTATTACGATAAAAAATGTTTACATCTGTAAAATTGAAATAAAATTAAAGATCATGGTTTAAAAATATTTAGGGTGTATACCGGGTGAGTCATTAGTGTGAATTTCTTGGATAGCTCCTCAAGTATCAATTAGTAAGAAAAAGTTACAACGTGTATAAAGGCAAGAATCGTAGGGCCTGTGTAGATGCACCACCTAAAACCAATTTCGGTTATACAGGGTGTCCCATATAAGTTGCACATGAATAATTGAGTCCTAATTGATTTCATGTGCATTTCTAGCATCGATGTCAGGTTTGTTCAAGAGCAGTTCGATAGATGTAATACAGAAGGAAAAAGGGTAGATTATAAACCCCAAATAGGAGCACCTAGGCGTAAAACAGCAGATAGCATGCCTATTTCGAGCACTGAACGATACTATTCCAGGCACAAACCAGGCCATATGTTCTATCTAACAAAAAAAGCTCGGAAATCAGTGCGAGGGAAAGCCGCCTCTAAATCGGGTAATTCGAGACTTCCGGCGCAGTAAATTTCCAAGCTGCTTCGCGTCAAATCGTAAAAGAAGCCGTAAAATTTCGAGAAGTCTGGCCGTGCAGGGTCAACATTCGCCTAGTTGGCCTTTAAAACTCTTCCAGGGGGAAATTCGAAACCCCAGTGTACAGCATAGCGCGCGATGCAAACGTAAAACCTTAGACGAGCAAACAAAACGTGACCTCCTGCAAACGAATGGTGCGCAGATGCACATACGGTGGAGCGATGGACGCAGAATTGAACTGTAAAGTGGATTTTACTGATTATGTCGAGTTATTGTCACATGACATTTATTTCTGTTCGTCCATCAAACAGTGGAGAGTGATGTCGTTTGATGTACCTATAACCACTGTAGATACAGTGGTATAGCCATGCAATTTGAATTTAAAAAGCTCTCGACGACAAATAGCAACGAAAGGAGGGAAATCAAACGATTTCAAGTAAAGAAAAGTGGAGACCGAAGTACTAAGATAATGACCACTTGGATTTGAAGAGTAGAATAAAAATCAGTCGAAGCACAAAGCAATGATAACGAAACGTAAAAACAAAAAGAACGTTCACACAAAGCATCGATAACGAAATCAGGATAACAAGAAAAGGCGACAAAAGAAAATAAGAAGCAAAGACAGAGGTCAATTCAACTGAATGTGGAAACAAAAGAAAGGAACGAAAAAATGCGAAAACAAAGGGAAGCAACAAAATGTGAAAACAAAGTGAAGCAACAAAATGTGAAAACAAAGTGAAGCAACATAATGCGATAAAAAAAGGTAAGCAACAAAATGTGAACACAAAGGGAAGCAGCAAAATGCGAAAACAAGAGGACGAGCAAAATGTTAACACAAAGGCAAGTGAAGACAACGAAATGTGAATATTGAAACTGAAGGACAGAAAACGGACGAGACGTGTTCTCCAGATAACTCAAGCAAAGAACTGATGATTTGACGAACACCAGAGCACAAAGAAAAAAGGAAGAACAAAGCACCACCGGCATCAATCTTCCTTTTTTCCCCATTCTGCCTCGATCTGCGTTTGTGCGCAGTGTGCATAACATCTGCTCGTTTTGTAGCTCACTTCCTGCTGCCGTCAGTCCGCGTTGTTGGTAACAATGCGTGTGTTCCGGCGACTGGCACTCGCAGGACGGCCAACACAAGGCGAGCGAAAAAACGAGCGCACAATAAAACGCGAACGGTTGGATTCACTTGCCAGAGGGAAAAGCGGACGAGTCAGGTGCAATGGGAATCATTAGTATTCAGGATGGACGGCTGTGACGTTGTTTTGATGGGGCGTAAATTGCGTTATGCAACTTTCAATGCATCGAGGACGTTCGGTGCAGCGTTTGTTGCGCCACTGATGGAGCAGACAAGCACATTGCAAGAAGACTAGTACAACGAATACAGAGTGATCGCCATCGCCATTTGAATTTCCCGCTCAATTTTGAGTTGGCACCACTGGGCGTTAGCAACCGTCAAGTCCTCAGGCTTCACCATTCTTCCAACCTGTTGTAATTCCCAGTACATACAGTCCAATAATTTTCTTGTTGTACGATTGGTAGTGGTTAATGTCACTCGCTAGGCAGTGGTGGACACCTAGCCACTACCAATCGCACAACGTAAAAATTACTAGTCTCCTTGCTGAGTTAATTTATCTCCAAGAAAAGTCCTTGCATGTATAATCGACACAGATTTCAATATTCATGACCAACCGTTGCTCAGGTTTACTGATTCTCTTAGCAATCCCACTAGATGTCTAATCCAGAGGTGGAACATTTTGCATGGTTCCCGATGATTGAGGAGTTCCAGAGGCTTTTTCATTAAAGCAAAGGCAAAAACTGTCATCAGCTGACATGTAATTGCCCCACTTGGAACGCGGAGTCGTTTGGGCGCAAAAAAGTCCTTCGAATTAAGGTTATCGCCCAACACATCGTCGTAAATGTACCGTAAGACCGCATTGGAGCTGAATCCATTTGCAAGAAAGCTAATCTGCAGTTTGTGGAAAGAAAAGTTGGGAGGCAACTACGATGAGTTTTGTCCTAACGCTATCCTAACCTTTGGTTAGCTGGTTGATTAAACAGTAACAGTTTAAAAACTTTGGTAGAAACAGCGAATACCCTTGACACCTTGAAAAATATTGATTCAAGTTAGGTGTTTTGTCAATGGTGTCCTTGGAAGTATTGACACCCTCCAAGCTACAACCTCAGCAACACATCGATTACACTAACTCATCAAAAATTAATGCGATTACCCTCCATTATCTCCCTCAACACAGACGAAAATGTATTCCCTGTTATGTTGGTTAAAAAAGGTATTACCTCTTGTGCGGGTAGAAACAAATTAAAATTCGAAAAGTATAATTCAAAATTTGTTTTGAAGAGTATAACTGAAACTCCGTTTCAAAGAGTATAAAAGGGAGCGTTTTCTTTGTGCTGACGAAAAGAAGCTCGGAAAATGTGGGATCTACTACGCTCGAGGAATAATCCAATAAGCCCCCCAACCATACTGGTGATTACGTTGGAAATTTCGCCTTCAACTTGCTTATTAAGCCCCCGGTAATAATAGGCTAAACGATAAAACTCCATAAGTCGCTTAATAACGAAGGAGGAGCAATAATTGCGTTCTAATTCGAGTCGTTTGGATGTGGCTTCCATTCTTCTTCAGGTGCAAAGGTCAAGGATCGAAACGTGTTAACAATTTCCTTGCTCAATTTCCATCAATAATTTGAAATTCTAGGCATTTTTCTCCTTTAAAGAATACGATGATGGAAAACTAGTCTTCAAAAAAATCTGAAATATTCCTCATACATACGCGAAATTTCATTTAAAAACTTAACCGAGTTTCCGAAGGAACATAAGGTCTAGTTTAAGCTATCTACCCCATGCACGAGCGTGAATTTAGGACAAAACTATTCTAGACAGTCCCTCCGGGATACGGAAGGTAATTCATTATTTCTTTCTCCAACAGACGCAACTTTAGGGTAGGTTAAGTCTGGAGGGTGTGGCTCCCATTTGAAACAGGGGTGCCACAAGCGGAACCCCCCGAGGCAACCTAACCCCTGCTACCAGACATTTGTCAATCAATCCACATATGACGCTACAGGAGTTCCCTCGCGAAGGGCGCCTTAAATAATTGATGGCTTAGAGGGTTGGGAATGTTTAGGCCGATGCGTACGTCATCATGTTGAGTTGATGATTTAGGGGTAGTCTACGCTGCCGTAAATCATCAACTCATGTTTGGTATTCAATTAATAAGATATCGCCTATAAGCTAAAAGCGGAAGATGGTACGCCGCTCTTAGAATACGCGAGCAACGATATTTTGGTCCTTCGAGCCCCGAGGCCCGTTTCCGCTTTTTAATGAGAACTCCGCAGAGATAATGACTATCTAGCGGGCAGAAGCGAAGGAAAAAGGGGGTAATTAATGGATCCATTTATAACTGACTGGCACCGAAGACCGATGAAAAATGGAGCGTAGATTTCCCCAGTAAGGGCTCGGAGATTATTATTTTTTTGTTTTGCTGCCAAAGCCGGAAGGATAATGATTAGGGGGTGGGTCCTGAAGTCGGCTCGTTCGGAACGCTCACCCTAATTGCACGGAAATGATAAATTCAGGAGTTTATCTTCTGCTCTGGAAGGAAATTGCTGCCTCCTCGGCCAGTCCGATCCGGGATCTTGGCATAAAAGAGGGCTTCGCCCTACATTTTGGGATTGGAGAAGCCTCTGGTTCGTCTTGAACATCTAAGGCTTTTGGGGGGAAAGTAAATTTCAAAGGATGGATTAAAGAAGTTGGTTATGCTCCTTCACAAATGAAAAATTTTGCCGGTGTATATTTCAACTTATCGACATGGTTATTCAATATTTGTACATAATAGGTAGGTACAGGGTGGAACAGTCCACCCACTTCTCAGCCATTTTTCTTGAAAATGCAATGTCGTGTTACCTCACGAGGAATACATGATGGCTAAATTTTTCGGATCAAACCGGAAGTCTGTATACCATTGTATCTTAAGTAACGCATATTTTTGTAATCTCTCTGTGCATCTTCAAGAAAAACGGTTAAGACGGGTGGTTTGATGCACCCTGCATATGGTATAGATGTAGTGTGTACAATAGTGGTTTAGACTACACCGTAGAAGTGGAAACCACTTCTGGCGAACTGTGGACCTAAAAGGAGCGCACCATCGAGTTCCGATCTGGGAGTGGTCGCCGCTTTCGCTCTAGTTTTCGCGTCGAAATCATTGAGTTAGTTATCGGACGCGCGCACCACATGAGTTGTGTAAACTACACCACAAGAATAGTGTAGACTACACTACAAAAATGGTGTAGACTACACCACAAGAGTGGTGTAGATTACACCACAAAAGTGATGTAGACTACACCACTAAAGTGGTATAGATTACATTACAAGAGTGCTGTAGTTTACACCTCAGGACCAACTTCATGTGCCGCTCTTGAGGAATCTCCCGCTTACTTCTCTCATCCTCAAGATTCCTTTGGCCGCTTCACTCAAACAGGTGTCGAGCCGGTTTAGCCTAGAACTCGAGTGGCATCGGGGTTCTGCTATATCCCGGTCACACACACGATAGCCTCCACGGCAACGCGGGTCACGTTTGCAGACGTGGCAACGGCGCAATATCGATTGCCGGCTCTGCCACCCGCACGTTGTTTAGGGGATGGGCCACGATCTTGCATCCAGGGGCGAGTTTCTGCGATTGTACACGTCACCACACGCCCTTTTGGGCGAGCCCGTCCCTGCACGGCTTCGGGCGATCGAAGAGATCTGATCAAGCCGATTGTTCAAGCCTTTGGGTTCTATAGGGACGCGAACGCCCCATATACACTAGGCACAAAAATTAAAGGATAATAAAAAAAACTCCAAATTTTTTGGTGTTTTTCAAATGGCTGTAACTTTGCGAAAAATGGCTGTAAAGCAACTGAAAAAAAGCAAACTGAAGCTTGAAGTATCAAGTTTAAGGATCTGAAAGGCAAACATTTTTATCGTTGACTACTTTTAAGAAATCATATGAAATCTAGCGGAAAAAAAAATGTTTAAAATTTTTGTTTCCCTTTCAAAAGGTCCACGGACTGCAATAATTTTTTTTAGTAATACCATTAGTCAACTCTTCAAGTTTGATTCGTTCTCTTCATTTTGAGCTATAGAAGATCTTTGTACGATGATTTGTTGCCGAGTTATCGTCCTTCGAAGTAAAAATGACATGTTTGGCTTTGATAATTCTTTACTCGGGAACTAATGATCGTACAGAAAATCGAAGCAGCGTTTTGAATACACAAAATTATCCTCTATAAGACAGTATTTTGGTTTTTCGATTGTAAAAAATTTCGATGCAAGAAACTTGATTCAAAAAAGGGGTCAGAAATTGCGTATTTAAGGATTTTCGCTCAACTTGTAATAACGTCAGAACTAATGAAGAGACTAAGGATATTTTCTGTTTTTTTCTTTTCTACAAAGTATCCCAAAGAAACCCTCAAGAATTGTAAATTGCCCAACAATGGACATTTTTCAATATTATAAATGCCATTCTATTTATATAATGTGTATTCACAATTGGTGATGCCCATTGTCCGATAATGATCACGTCACGTTAGGTCAATCTTAAATATCCATAACGCGAATTAGCTGACTCAGAACTAAACTTGTGTAGGTACAAGTGCGTACGAAATTTTAATATGACTCAAAGATGTGATTATTATTTATTTTCGTATCTTAGCAAATACAATATACTGTTTTAAAACTTCTTCTTGATGTGTTTAATGCTGTGTTGACTCTTCCTTTGGAGAGAAAATACTCTTTCAAAACTTAATTTTCAAGAGTATAATAGCAAAAGCAATTCCTAAACGACCTCCCAACGAATTGTAAAAAACTCATTTGAATCTACCGTCCTTTAAGGGCAGTGTACACGATGAATTGAATATCCACCTAAATGTATTTGTCTTGTACCCAAGAAACGAAACTGACCGAGTTTCGTTCCATCCTCACGAGAAACGTAGAGTAGGCAACAACGGCTAAATAAACTGAGCATAACACGGCACGGAGGGCAGGTGACCCGTGGGATTTGGGGTTGTTTGTTCAATTGATAAACTCGCTCGAATGTTTGCGAAGAGGTTGTGTTAATATTTGCGCGTTGATTCCCGCGCTTGTATCGTTCTTTTTCGGGGATAGCGAACGTGATGGCGCCTCGTGTTATTCCAGCACTCGAAGGGCGAAGCTCCTGTTTTCCATTGCGAGGAGCAACAAGAATGTCTCCTGATAAATTCAAGATTGATAGGTTGAGTCAATAAAAAATCAATATTGAAAGGTATTACAAGTCAGTAGCAGCTGGGAAATGACGTGGGTGTCTTTTTTAATCATAAATTCTATTAAAGTTTGTGAAATTGATATTATAGTATATTTTGTAATATTGATGAAAAGGTAGTGTTTTTAAATATTGATGACATTTTGTTGAATCGTGCATCACCACAACGCAGACGAACGAGACAAATCACCCTCCATTTTAAAGACTACAGCAGTACCTTTATGGAGGGAATGGTAGCAAAAAGCCAAGACCACACAAGAGTCGGAATAAAGTGGAGACTTCCGCCACAACTCGCACAGCAGGCTTGAAAATGAGACAAATCAAGCAGTAAATCATAGCGAGGAGCAGTCAGTCGTTTCCAGTTCTGGCAATACTGGAAAAGAACGTCTGATCGTCACTCATCCTGCTGGAGATTAATGCGAGAGTCAGTGGCAAGATGTTCCGATTGTCCACAGAGAACAATCGACATTGAATTCGAGCCTTATCTTAATGGAAACGGACTTATTAAGTGTATCGTAGCCTCGACGGTGCTAAAAATACGGCAGCGACTCAGACCGAGGGAATGCAGTGATAAGCAAACACCATAAAATTAATCGAACAGTCCAGATCTCAGGTATAACACAAGCATTGGAACATTCGTGCGGCTCTAATGGGGGAATCGCTCTGATAAGTCCGTACAAAAACTCACGTTTCACCAATAAGTTTGATCGTAGTAACCCAGCAAACACTAGTAATTTTGTCGATGTTCTGTTGGTAGTGGCTGCTGTCACTCGCGTGTCAGTGGCGTGCGATGCTGCTTTATAGGAGAAATAGTTACATTTTGCGAGTCGTCTGCCACTGTGTAGCGAGTGATTTTAGCCGCTATCAACCATACGACGAGAAAATTACTAAATTGTGTGTTGCTTGGAAAGGTTCGTGTATGTTGTTTGAAGGTGACCATAAGCCTCAATTTAACCACTTGAAACTTCTAACGTTCTCGCAAGAGTCATTTGGATGTCTCGAATCTAGAGCCATCACTGCTGCTCTTGAGCAGCTTCCCCGGTCAGATTATTGATCAAATCACCCCCAAGGTTACTTTCATTCATCACTGTCGTCTGGCAACTTGCAATTTATAAAACGTTGCACATTCAACCTAGCCTACTCTTTGGCCGTCACATCAGAGTGTAGTTTGCACCACAATTCACGGTTCGTCCGTCCGACCCACCATTAATGGGAATCCGGGGTGGCAGGGGGAGGAAAATGCCACGTCTGGGCGGACGTGGAGGGTGAAATGTCACGTCAAAATGTCACGCGAGAGATATTTCCAACTATGACTTGATGGCAGTACTTTTATGAGATTTTTGCTCTTATAAAAGACTCATTCTCCTATTGTTTATCACCAAAGTCTAAGAATTTATACAAGTTAGGAATATCCAGTCTGTGCGCTCAAATTTAAGAACATGTATTATTTAATTTGTACGCCACTGCTGGGGCTTTGACAACTCAAAGTTACTAGGACTTAAATTTTTTCGGTCAGGTATACCAACTGAAGTCTGAGCGGGAAATTCAACCGGGTGACGATCGTACGGTATTATTGATTCAATCTTGATTATGGCATGAGTAAGGAATCAAGCCTGTCGGGATTAGACCACCATAATAATTAAATTTGTACTTATTTGGAAACTTCGTCATATAATGATTGATCAGGAAGGGATGTGCAAACCACTAACTAAATCCAATATGAGGATGCCTTAAATGCGGGTATAATTTAGCATTTAGGATCGTGGTCATTCATTGACGTCAGTGAAGGCACGTTAAAGGATTAAAATCACTAGGCAATGTCATGAGCTAATATAAGGTAGAGAAGGGCCTAATATGGGTCCTGTTCTTAATAAGGGCAATTGGGGATATCAATTAGAAGATACTATATTTAGTTAATATTACATTATGATGTACGTCTATATTCAGGCCGAACAAGTTTTCAGATGTCGCCAAGTTCAGTTCAAATTTTGTTGCTATAAAAGTATTATGAACTAATATCTTCCCTGCTCTTCAAATAATATGACATAGTAAGCTTCCCGTGTGAAGTTCAATTTGTCAATGTCGATTTCCTAGTGGAAAATAGAGGAGAAAATTCCTAAGTTTGAAAATGTGGACAAACAGCACATCGTTACTAAGGAAACTGCTATCGTGAAAATTGTAGTGAAGACGTGTAGGTATGGGTAGCTGAACGTACAGGTATGTTTGAATAAATATTTAGGAAACTCAAGAGTTAGCAAAAAGCTGGGTCGCCTTCTCTGACATAACAATTCTGTTGTAACCAAAGCAGGTCTTCCGTTATTCCAAGTAATTATCACCGGGTATTATTTTAATTAAATTTTATTTCCATCGTCTTCAGTATTATACAAGTTCCTGCCTTACGTAAGATCCTTCTCGCGAGGCAATGCCCAGCTCTGGGGGTTGCACGTAACACCCCCAAGAACGTGGGGCAGCGCACGCAGCCCGAGCAGCCGGCAACGCAGCCAAGAAAGTCTGGAAAAGTCCGGGGTTCCCGGACTTTCCCAGTTCTGGTGCTCTCTTTCTGGTTCGAGGGCTGTGCAAAGTCCTGCATTATTAATGGACTTTCGCAGAGTTCGGGGTGTGTTTTGCACACATACACGGTCGCCTTACGTACTTGCACAGACGCCCTTCATTCATACACAGTAGCCCCTCATACACACATGCACAGAAGCACTACATATACACGCAGACGCACTTCATACACAAATAGACGCCATTCGTATGGACACAGACACCTTTCATACAGAAATGCGTTCACTACATACGTTAACGCCCTTCCTACATACGCTAACGCCCTTCCTACATACACAAGCAGCCTTACTTCATACACAAGCAGTCTTACTACATACTCAAGTACGTTTTTCACATACACAAGGTTCCTCACTACATACACAAGCTTCCTTAGGTACTACAAGATTCCTTAGATACGACATACACAAACAACCTCCTTACATACATAACCCCTTCGTACATACATTCACGAGCAGGGTGTCCATAAATGCATAACTTAACCAAATTACAAGCCGTTTAACACTGTTGAGTAAAACAGTTAGAATATGAATTCTCCACTTAATTACTAACTAAACATTTCAACGCAAACACATTAACGCTTTTCAATAAAATTTTGATATTATGCAATGAAAATAAATGTTTGACAAGAAACGGAAGTTATTTGTGACTCGACCCAATAACTACCTACATATTCATAGCGAAGCGCCACTTGATTTTCTTCACGATCAATATAAGTTTCCTGTAAGTACCTATAGAGTGCTCTATGTTAACGAGAAAGCAAAAATGACTCATTAATGAATCAACTTTTCTTGCGTGCAAAACGCATTTGGGTAGGTAATTCCACAACGAATTTCTACTAGAGGACCTTTATCTATGACCTAATGCTAATCGACTGTTTCCTGCACATACCTACTAATCGAAATGCAATTGCTTTGCGATCAGGCGTATTTATAGTAAAGACTGGAAATGTGATTAAACTCACTTATAATGAAGACTGGAAATGTGACTTACTAATAATAATGGAGGGTAAAACTGGAAATGCGACTTAGGTACTTATAATGAAGACTGAAAATATGAATGACATAATAAAGACAGTTTTACATCCATCTATGACAAAGTACCCAACACGATGGCAGATAAAAGAAACTGTTAACTCAGACTAAACCCAAGGTCAGATGAAGGGTTGAAATGATCACGACTCACATAGTAAATTGCACATCCACATGATCATTTTAAGGTCAATTCCGGAAAGCCAACTCCACATATTTACTTATCGCTGCCATTGTGATTAACTAATCTTCGAGACGCACTCGTGATTACTGGCCGTCATGACTCCTCTCTAATCGTCGCCGTGGTAGATAAACAAACAGAATGTTTTGTCGGAAACAGTGGCGCACCGAAAGAACCTCAGACGTTCGTTATCCTTGAGAGTTGTCGGTCGGAACTTTCGGATCAATTGGAGCGCTTTTTTAAAAAAGGGTACTTTCCACACAGTCCGGGGACTGCTCAAAGACTGGCGTCCACCGGACCGAAACGTAAACGAGCCGACAACATCAATGGGACCTTGGGCGAATGGTACCTGCTGATGTAAAACCAGTGTAATTGCGATTATTTGCATGGACGTTACACGTTCGAAAAAATTCATTCCCTCTGAGTCATGGTAGAGCAAGTCTGCTGGCGGAAGTGGGCGATTGCTGATGACACCTCGTGTGCGGCATGTGACTACCCAGGGTAATGACAGGTGATTTAGCCTGGTTGTACTTTAGTCTATAACTTGTTGTACTTTAGTCTATACTATAACTAAGTTATAGTATAACTAATAGTATAACTAAGTTTTAGTATCATACTTCAGTCCTGGGAACCACTTTTCGTGTAATCGAAGAAACCTATTTGAATCCTATGTTCGTGAAATGGAGGAAATCTACTCGAACCTACTTTCGTTGAATATACTAAACCTATTAGTGCCTTTTTGTGGAAAAGCTGTGACGTTTCCCTTTTTGGAGTATTTTCTGTTCGAGGATGGGACAAATCGTCAGGTTCCTAAATAAATCACATTAGTAAAAGAGCTCTTACGCTCTTGGTACTAACCCCCATCGACTGCTTGCGTACATAACGAAATGACAACGTGGCGGATTTCTAAAATTAATCAGCTCAAGAAGTAGCCTAATCTTTCTCCACGAATCAGCTCTACTCCAGCAACCGCAGGAATTTGCGGTTTCAGGTTTCTCGAGCAGGCAAACGGAGCGAGTTGAATTTCATCGACGAGCAGACAGAACCAATGAGGCTATAGAGATTGAAGCGGGATGGAGCAGTTGAAGGCGCACGAAGGTGACCTTAAATTAAACTGTTATTTCCAAAGAACACAAGAACTCTCTCGAGAGAGACCGGCGTGCATGCAGATAACTGTATTTCTGTGCCAGCCGGACTAAGTAAAAAGCACTGCTTCGCATGGTCGTGGGGGCGATGGAGATTGTGGAGACTTATCGCCTCGTCTCGACAGTAACCTTCGTCCAAACTCGTTGTGCACTCAATCTCGATCATCAACCGTGCAGATCCCATTCACCTCTTCAGTGCAGTAAGAAATTGCGAAGCAGAAAGCATGACAGAAGTATGTCCTCATATCTCGTGTACGTCTATTTCAGCCAATTTCTAGCCAATTTGCATCTCTGCTTCTGCCTATTTCAAGTCAATTTGCACCTCTGCTTCTGCCTATTTCTAGTCAATTTGCACGTCTACTTCTACCAAGTTCTATTTAGTTAATCTGCTTCTGTCAAATTCTATAAAGAACCTGCACGTCCGCTTCTATCAAGTTCTATAAAATCAATCTGCACGTCCGCTTCTGACAAGTTCTATAAAGTTGATTGGCACGTCTGCTTCTGCCAAATTCAACAAAGTTAATTTGCACATCTGCTTCTGCCAAGTACATTTGCAACTCCTTCGCGTATGTCACCATCGACTTCCCTAACACACGTGTTCTAATTAAAGCAGAACGCATTCAAACAAATGCAAAGAAGACGTTCCATTTTGAATAAATTTGTCCGTCGACTTCTTTGCTGTTTGAATTACTCGTAGCACGACCGGCAAGACTCGCAGGCACTGTACGATTGCCGAGGCATGCACGATACGAATGGTATTTCAACTTGAGTGAGAGTGAGTGGGAATTTGCGACTTAAGGTCAAGAAGTGTCAGGTTAGAAAATTATAGCTTCACCATTAAATGGGTCAAAGGAGCACACAGCGAGTGTTATGTCTCTGTGCACTTTACGACTCCATTCATGAACAGGTTACCCAAAATAGAACGAATACTCTTTTGATGATTCGTCTTGAAGAGAATAACAATAGCACAAGGTTCCAAACTTCCACCGAAAATAAAAACACCGACCTAACCAATTAACACTAATTATGGGCAATTAGGGCGGTCGAGGCTTCGGAATGACTTCAACACTCCACTGATTAGGATGGAAGACGTTCGCAAATAGAGACATTGAGATCAGCGATCTTTGTAGCTGCCATCATATTATTACATACTATGCTATAAAATTATCAGAGCTGGAATTCAAGCATTAAGTTTGATGAAGTTTTGGCCTAGGAGTATTATAATATTATACAAGGTAGACAAAAGTCTATATCATACCAATAAAGTACTCTTGTGTTGTTATTTTGGGCAAATTTCCTTAATATTTTTGTAGTCCCTTCAGCTATACTAAAATTGGAACGACGATTGAAATTTTCTCTCGGCATTTCTTGGTTAGAATTGCTCCAGTGTGGTCCCATCACCAGACCAATAATCCTCCTCATACGTAATTCGGAACCCTAAGCGACGAAATGCGGGCTAATCTGATCACCGCAGCGCCATTTGCTGGTGTGTGGTCCAATTGAGCGACTAATCTGGCTAATTTTTATACGCTGATGTTCCGTTGAGCAAGGTCGCACTTAATGGGGATTTAATGGAGCGCATATGAGGGCTGACGAGACTAAGGTCGCACATCTACTGATGGGAAAACGCCCGTAAAACCAAAAACTATGAGTGTGCAGAAGCTTTGGAGCGTTTAAAATACACCCGAGCGATTAAACACTCGGGAATGTTTACTGGGCCAATACTGGTCCGTTCGGTTAAGTATGCAGATACTTTGAAGCGTTTGAAATACTTTCGAGCGTTTAAACCAGTACTGTTTTAAACTAAACGCTCGTGAATGTTTACAGGGCCAGTGCTGGCGCGGCAAAGTCCGATTTTCGTGGACTTTGTCCAAATTTTGGGCAAAACAAGTCGCTAAGTTGGGCGGATAAAAACTCGGTTTGAAAAATCCCTTCGCAATACTATCACTGATTAATGGTTGTATTTATGGACCGAAATCGACCGAAGTAGTTGCGTAAGCGTGTCCCATGTCAGGCAAATGAAAACAAGACGTTAAGTTGTATGTTTAATAAACTCCGGGATTACTACAAACATTATGATAAGATTGTGTTTGTCCTGGGAATTATGAAGTTGAAACTTCCTATAATTACTGGCCTTTTCAGGTGCGGAGCTCCCATTATCAAGTGAAACCTTCCCTTGGATATTGATTGTGGTGAATGTAGAAAAATAACATACTTCATTACGAAAACTTCGTTTGGCGAGTATAATAACTGCAACACCTCACCATTAATACTATTTGTGAAAAAAATGAATGATTGTATAATTTTTACAAGGGAAAGTAAAACAGCGATTTTATAGGACCTTCAACTGTTTTGCATAGCATAACTTCATAACATAGCTCGAAAATTAGAGGAAACCATCGAAAACAGGAAATCGACACAGTACACGGAGCACAGAACATAAAAGATGAGTGAATGTTCTGTAACGCGGCGCTGCCACCTCTCCGGCGCTCCAGCGAGCAGCCGGCAACGCAGCAATTATGTAAGCAGCTGTGCCGGCGATGTATATTCCATGGGATGGCGTTGGTGACGTCACGCGCATAAAATAGTAGACCTGGCATAGCAGACCGGTGTGGTAGCTTAGGTATCTCGTTCCTAGATAATTTAGGGGGGAGCTACAGCACTCCGAGGCACAACGCGATGCTGCAGAATTCGCACACAGCCTGCCGAGCCAAGAGCACCGTTTGGCGAAACGGTTCCTTCGGTTTTATGTGCCTCGTTAAATTTACCATGCAGGTGTTGGAAGAAGCGTGGCCCTAAGTCCCCGCGGATATCTTATGTTACGGAAAATTGCACAAAAATTCACATTTTGTGGTTAGTTCAGTGGCTACACTATAATTGCGATCTAACCGTTATGATGTTTTATAGATACGTGTAAATATTGTCTCTTCTATGACGATTGAATAAAAAGTAAAAAAAAACAATGTTTCAAATAAAATAATATAATTATTATTTCATTCAAAAAACATTGTTCTTGACAGAAAAATCGACCAAGACTCACTGCTACACGACAGGGTTCACAGTGGAGTTACCTCGAACGGCCGACAATTAACAGAGTGGACTTTTGACTTCCCACCAATGATTCATTGGTTTAACAAGAGGACCTTTAGTGGGTTCCGTGGCCTTTATAGCCTCCGTTCGCCGATGAAGCTATACGCTGGTTGCATTATCTTTACGACAGGCTGTAAAATGCAACGCGGGCAAATATCGGTTGCTTGAATGGCTCTTTACGGTCTGCAGGTGTGACGACACGCTGGCGCAACACAAAATACGTACAAAATCCCAGACTACATGAAGTACCTGAGGTACTATAAGCAATAGAAGCAGTTTATGGTCGTTTTAGTAATCCCACACATTTGGGATGATTCAACGAATCACAGAGGTCTGAACGAGGATCCCGCGACGTCACTTGTGCGTCTAAACGACAAAGATAGTGCTTACGCATAAGGGATGAAATTTTGTACACCAGATTTGTAATCGGACATGCCGTAAGATTTGTCGCTCCATGTATGGTACACCTAACGATGTCAATTCCACACACTTTTGATGTAATGAAATTCCACGCTAACGCAAGGTTAAGCAGTCACATTTTATCTTCACTCAATGTATAAAAGGTTAAACCCAATGAAAATTGGAAAATTTAAACGAGGGCATTGTACTTTCTTAGTCAAACGAGATAAATTGCCTGAGCTTAAGAAATCATTCCTACAATACTGAAAACAGTAAGGAACATATTCGTTTTGTTCCTTACAAAATTCTTCTATAGGACCATGAGTGCTATTAGACAAAGCTCAAGACTCTAGTCAAAGGATGTACGCCAACTGTTCAACCAGTAATTGACGTTTCAATGTCGAAAATGAATGTACTGGCTTTGCCCCCAAACTCGATTCACTAAGACTTCGAGCGGAGATCAAACACCTGTTACGTATTTATTCTATCTACGCTTTTGTCGATTCAAAAACCAGAAGTGGACTGAAGGAAACCGGTAGACCTGGACCGGCGCGATCTAGTTTGACTAGCTGCCTGTACATACTCAGAAATGAGTAGAACCATGCCCGTGGCTTGGACACTTGATCTTTTCCCGTTCGGTCAAATGTCGGACGCCATGTTCTACTGACAAGGCACTGTGAGAGGCAGTTTTGCCTGAGAGCATTGCAAGAAACCACAGAAGGGTCCTCTGCAGAACGAGGATTCTGCTTGCTAAGCTACTTACAGAATAAGCTGCACTGCGGTATATGTACTGTAGTATGTATAATATACTGTATTGTGTACAATATAATATATTGTGCACAACAGACTATATTGTATAATATATTACATTGTGTACGGTACAATATACTGTAACGTGTGCATTATACTGTAATACGTAGGTAGAATATGGTTTGAAATTCGGAACACCTGCCTCAACGTCGCCCATAACTACGAAGAAAACATATTTAATTCAATCTGACACCACTTTCTTCGACAATAAAACGACGTCCACAACCCAAAATGAACAATCAGGTTTTGCGGTAGTCTACAAAAGTTATAAAGTAGAAACGTTCACCAGATATCTAAAACTTTGCATCTATATGATATAAAACCTAGCAGAAGATTGCTTCCTATTTCAGCAAATCCTCGTTAACTACTACTCTTTTCTCTCATCTCTGGCGTTGACTCAATCCAGGCAAGAAGTAAAACTTCACATTGGTGGCCATATTCCCACGTGAAGCGTCGGATTATTGTGGAAACCTCTGGCTTTCTAAAATCCACTTGAGTCTCGAGCCTAAACGCAGAAGACTGACGTAACCATTAAGCATCAGCGACAAGTTTCGAAATTACTTGCATAGGCGGTGTACCTATACGAAGATACCAATCAAACGGACCGCAAACTACAATTTTCAATTCCATGTAAAGACGAAGAATATCTGCATATCTTCGTCTTTATGATAAAGATTTAACATGGAGTTATTTTCCGTCAATAGTTGCGTGTAAACTTTAGAACAAACCAGAAAAAAGTACCCTATGATTTAAAAATCTTATCCTTCGTTTGGGTTAGGGAATCCTTAAGGCATTGGGCAGCCTGAAATTAATGAAAAGCGGCCGCCCAGCCTCGGTTTCCATGATTTCCCCATTTACTAGTCATCCCTAGACCTTTGCCGGTCGCTCGCGAGATACAACGCGCGGCGCGATTACAACAATACCTGCTTTATCGACATCTGTCAAAATGCGTTAATGGCGTCGCCTATATCTCGCGAGTCACCCGTTGACGGCGTTTGTTAACTATGCACGGCGGCAATAGGGACTCATCGGCTGGGCAGCCGCTTTCATTTAGGATTTAGGCTGCCCTATGCCGAAGGATCCCACAAACTGGTCTATGAAACCAAAGGAAAACACCTATCGAAACCCCTACAAGGCGCATCTAATTAAATAGAAAATCGCCTTGTCGGTTAATAATTCATAGAATTAAGCACGGTATCATCTGCCGTGGAATTAAGTGCAAAATATTACACTTTTACGAATGGTCTTTTTGAAAACTAATCTTTAATTTTATAGCTATAAACCCAAGCGTCTTGTCGTCGTAATGAATGCCGCAATTATACTGCTAAACTAACTGTTTAGTTTAGCACTAACTGGGACTTACAACAAAAATGGTCCCCTGCTTTACGAGTAGCCCCCAGACTCTGGTGGCCGTTTTCGTTTTGTAACGTAGGTACACTAATGCGTTCTCGGAGAGGTCGTTGAATTGGAAATGTGCGCTTGTGTGTTCGAATGCGTGGCTGAATGTTGAGACACTGGCCGGACCATATTTGGCCGACGTTTAGAACTAGTTGTTGTGTTTTTATCCAACGTGCTTCTACGTAAGCCCGCGGACACGATTGATTTGCATGCAGGGAAATGGCGTGGACGTGACCTGGAAATGGTCGATGACTGAGGTAGCCCTTACGACAATGCCTCTGCACTATAAATATCTACATGACAAACACAGATCAGTTATATCGCCAATTCATAGCTCACAGAGTGGGAAGTCTTCACTTTCCCAATATTTACGAGCCAATGTGGTGTAAATCCGAGGACGAACCATCACTTCATTGTTATCATTACCCACATACACACGTTACCGTTAAAATATAATTCCGTTAACTAGTCATTAGAATAACGGGTTATTTACTTTAATGGTTATATTTACATCCATAGGGAAGTAGGTGGAAAGGTACAGAAAGAATCAGAACTAGATATTTCCACGAAGGACAAAGAGAGGCACTGCCAATCAGGAATGACAACAGTTAATGTCAATTTGGATGGACAAAAGCGAATGTTAATTTGGAAGGACAAAAGTGAATGTCAATCAAGAAAGACAACAGTTAATGTCAACTAGGAAAGACAACAGTTAATGTGAATAAAAAGGACAACAATGTCAAGCATGGACAAATGTAAATGTCAATCATGAGCAACAGTTCATGTCAATCACAACAATGTCATTCAAGAATGACAACAATTAATGTCAATCTGGGAGGAGAACAGTTATTGCCAATCAAGGCAAGAGTTAACACCAACCATTTAAAGCCAATCACCGACAATCAAAAACAAAACTGATAGTTGAAACCATCCAGGATGGAGTCGACGACAGTCACGAGCATCCGTCTTCGCACTTATAGGGGAAACACGAGTGCTTCGTTGTCCCAACGGCGGACCTAACCTTTGCAGTTGATGGAGAAAGTTGCATAACAACGGCTCTGAACTTTAGACTGATATTTATAAGAGATTACCGTTTCGAAGCAGATATTTGCACTGGCCACGATTCGATTCCAACTACCACTCCGCGATCCAACGACCGCCAACCGCCTATTTTTCTCCATAATGTCAAGACAAGTAGTGTACAGTTACGCAGCTGAAATCCCCAAGGTTTCTAGTCATTTGATCGGTCGTAAATCAAACCACGCGCACTGACACCATACAACCGTTGGCGTCGAAATGGGTGTAGTACGAACTTATAGGTGAATACACGGCGTATATTTTTGTAGCGAGTAGGTGACAAATAAGTCGTTTCCTATTTACGTCCTTGTTTTAGCTATATATCCGGAGCTTTTCTTTGAGTACTGCTTTGTATCAATATTGGTTTGTGTAATGCAATTTCCCACACTGCAAAGTTCAATCACGTTAACAATCCGTTTTCCCTCAATTCTAGGTTTATAAGAAAAAATGAGAATGTTTTTAAAACTACGTTTTAAAAGATGTATAAGTAGAATAAGCTCTTTTAAAACTTCGTTTTGAACAATATAAAGATACAAAACAATCTTTTATAACTTCGTTTCGGCGAGTATAAAATACAATACGCTCTTTGAAAACTTCGTTTTGAAGAGTGTAAAAGGAACGGACCTATTTGAATCTATTTGGAGAGTCGCCAGAAAATTGTCAATCGAAATATCTCAAAAATGCCATTCACACTTCAGATGGCACTTCCAAAACCCATCTTCTTTTTTATCGCACTCTGCTTTTATGTGGGGCTCGATACAATGGTTGCTTAACGATGCGTCGCGACGCCACGCAATCATCCGCAGTCCATTCCGCGTTTCGATTCAACGTCCATTGTGCACCAGGTGCAATTGTATCGGAACATTTCCGGCAGGCAGTGCGAAATCAGTTCATTAAAGTCGACGCCATGGAAGCGGGTAAATAAACAAGACAACAAAGACGCGGATAGGTTTGTGCAAAACAAGGCGAAACGATAAACGAGCAGAACGTTCGGCGCAATGTTCGGTGAACAATGGTGCGTGTACAACAGTGCAGACTAGGAATAGCACAATATGGCAATAGGCTCATAATCCTTCTGGTTAGAAGGAAAACATAACTCGGAATAAAGGTGGAATTAATTTTTTATTGGGCAATTCCTCCAGCCATCAGAAATGTTTTACTGCGCCGTTAAACGGGGAATTGTGGTCTTGAGAGCGCCCCCGCTTATCAGAATGACGACCGGGTTGAACGTTCTGGAACTAATCTGGACCATGAATGTGCATCAAAAATTAAATTTTCCCTTTTGTCCCTTTTACTGTGTGGCTTGACAGAAAAATGTGTACTCGTTCCGGTGGAGCTTTTCAAAATAAAATTTAATGCAAATGAGTTGTCGAAGGAGACCTTAATGTTAAATTTAACGGCAAATGTGTATTGGAACCAATGGGTCATTAGGATTAAAATGGGGCATCAGAACTGAGAACAATATAGACAATGAAACTAAAGGCAAAGCAGTTGTTGAAGCTACAAAAGCACAATGTCTATTGATACTGCCAACTTTGGCACTGCTCGACCGGATTTAATCTCTCAGGACATCTTGGCCAAAAAGCACACGTAATGAGCATTTCGTGACCTTCAGACATGCCCTGGGAACCCAAACCGCCGGGCGCAAGCGGAATAATTACCACTTGAAAGAGGCAAACGCAGCGGTAACGGTCTCTCATGCCAAACGCGAGGAGAGGCTCGCCTAATTTCACCATTGTATTATGGCGTTGTAGGATTTTCAGAGTGTGAAGTTTGTTGCACCAAGAATAACAAACAGGAAACGCACCGCGGATCATTCGCAGGAATAAACGGTGAGCGAACAAAAGCAAAAACAGGAAATGAGGAGATGCAAATGCCTACACGTCGATCCCGATTTAATTGCAGGAATACGACTGAATTAGAAGGGCGATTAGGGAGAGTCCACTCAAAGTGATGGAGGGTGGAGGAGCCGAACTTCGACGTCACGATTAGTGTTGGTGTTTGCGTCATAGTTTATGCATTGGAACTTTGCATCGTAAGATGTGACGTATTTTTGCGTCGCGATGTGACATGTTTTTGCGTCGCGATGTGACTTGTTTTTGCGTCGCGATGTGACATGTTTTTGCGTCATAATGTGTGACGTGTTTTTGCGTCGAAAAGCGTGCGTGGCGATTTTCGCACCGCACGGTATAAGTCGCCACGTCACGCCGCAGTATAGGGCTCGCGAAGTTGCGTCGCAATATAGGCGTCGAAGTTGCGCCGAAATGTAGGCGTCGCAACATTGCGCGGCGTATTTCCATCTTTGCCGATTTCGGGCGTCGCGGCTGATGGATGGAGGCGGACGTTTTTACGATTGTCTCGGGCGCCGCTTCCTGCTACTTGCGATTTCAATTTGCGGGGACTATCGATCCCCGGATACGTCACCTCCACTCGAAGAGGAAGTGCTTCGCATTTCCGTTTTACGATTCCACCGGCGGAGAAAGCTTCATTTTCTTCGCAATTACCGAAGCACTCTCATTACCGGCGCACGGGGCTGAGCATAATGGAACTATTTCGGTCTTCGAGTGAATTCTAGTGCAGGAAGTTCGGCACAGGTGCGATTTAATTATGCAAGAGGCGTCGTCTGTTATATTGTTGGGGCGCAGGTGCCCCGTTTGAAATTATAGGGTGGGTACGTGAACAGGTATTTTCCATGTTTCTTGAAGGCCAACATTTTAACATCCAAGAAATACTCAATGGTTTTCAAATCAATTGATAAAGCGAATGAATCCCTACGTAGTTTATCAATTTGGAAGCATTAGTCACTCTGGGTGGGATTGAAGAATGTATTAAGTATGGTGTACTGAAGTGTATACCAAATACGTAAACAACGAAGAACTCGACATGTTGCAAAATTGCGCCGGTCGATAAAGATCCTGCGCCATCCTACTAAAAAAGGTGAACGTACCTCGCGGAGCTCTTTTGCAACAGCACACGTTTTCTATTATAAAATTGAATGCGTATCGTTTCGAAACGGAACGATACAACCGGGGCCGTTCGTGTTCTACTCGTGTTTCCTAGAGAGCCTGCACACGCCGGCTGGTCCGAGTCAAGCAGAAAATGCACTTGCCCGGTTTTCAGGAAACGAGGCGAGTTTCTCTCCTCTTGGGCCGCGGTCGATGGCGAGGCTTTTTAGGTGTGGTCCAGCCTATCCAAACGGATTCGTTTTGTGCCGAGCGGAATATCACGATTCGCCCATTAGCGCGGGGGACTGAAGGATGTCCTCGTTTCCTGATCGGGGGGAACACGAATCGATGGATGGTGTAATCGCCCGAGATGGGAATCCTTGGGAGCGGATTGTGTTTCATGATCCTTGGGATCGTAGTGTTGTGCATCGAAACTAAACCCTTTGTGTCCTATTTTATCTTAGGCATTTCAGTGGTCGAGGTTTGGAAGTGGTACGGCAGTTGCCGTTTGCTGCGGTGAGAGTCCGCGCGCGACTACTGAAGGGTGACTAATATACTCATTTAAAACTTCGTTTTGAAGAATATAATGAAAACTTTGTTTAGAAGAGTATAATGAAAACTTTGTTTTGAAGAGTATAATGAAAACTGCATATTGAAGAGTATAATGAAAATTTCGTTTTCAAGTGTGGAAAATGTCACACAGAATCGCAAAGGGTTAGAGAAAAACAATAATATAAGAGTATGAATTAATCAGACTGTGGTCACTGTAACTGTGTTGTGGTTTAGCGTCGTAAATATAATTTAAATGTATGTAATTAATCAAAAAAGTTATTTCTATTCTTCATGATACGTTTTCCTTTGGTTTCATTGACAATTTGTGGGATCCCTCGGCATTGGGCAGCCTAAATCCTAAATAAAAGCGGCTGCCCAGCCGATGAACCCCCATTGCCGCCGTGCATAGTCAATAAATGCAGTCAGCGGGTGACTTGAGAGATAAAAGCGACGCCATTAACGCATTGTGACAGATGTCGATAATGCAGGTATTGTTTTTGATCGCGCCGGTCGTTATATCTCGCAAATGACCAGCACGGGTCTAGGGACGACTAGGAAACGGGGGACGCGCGGAAATCGAGGCTGGGCGGCCGCTTTTCTTTCATTTTAGGCCGCCCAATGCCTTTAAGGATATCTCAACCAAACGAAGGATAAGACTTTTTTGAATCATGGGATGGTATTTTTTTCCAGGGCGGTGTTCCAGAAGGGCGAATTGTTTTATACAGCGACGCGATATTATCCGATATTTGTTCCTATATGGAATTTAACCATATAACTACGAAGGCCGCCGATAAGCGATCGAGATCTCTATATCGTTACATGTTTCCAGTAGTTAAAGGGTTAAACGGAGAATTAGTTGTATTGTTTCCAACAAGCCCGAATGTAATTCAAACACTCTTCCCCATAATAATGGTTCATTTATGAGAGACACCCGCTATAGTGAAAGGGCTACGCAGATACGAAGATAGATATTTAGCTGTGTGTGTGTACCATGTTCAACCCCTCTAGCCCGGGTCACCCCAACACTATAAAAACACCCAACCCGTGGTGCGGTGCTAGTCGCAGGGCCCTATTAACTCGATTGAAAACATCGGCTCGAAATCCGGGACCTACGCTGGTTTTACCGCCAATTCGAAGTTTTGTCGACTTTCGTTCGTGGGCGACATAGTCGGGCCACGTAAAAGTTAGGGCCCTCCTATAATCGTGGGCCTAATGAGCGGTCGATTCGATTCCAGCCTAAATTAGTTTGGCAATCCGCGGGTATTATGTGGGTGGTGTGGAATGAAGGGCGCTGACAGAGAGGATTGCTGAATTGATTACTAAATCCCACGGTACACCCCGGACAGGGAAAAGTGTTCGAAATAGTTCTGGAACAGTATAACATTAGCCTATCTGAGGCTCTAGTACAGTATAATATTAGCCTATCTGAGGCTCTAGTACAGTATAACATCTGCCTATACTGAGGCTCTAGCATAGTATAACATCAGCCTATACTAAGGCTATAGTACAATATAACATCAGCCTATACTGCGGTCGTAGCACGGT